>PVKU01011521.1:0-40495 GCA_004027475.1 Anoura caudifer | reverse complement strand
TGATCAGGATACTCACAGAATTGGTTGATTTTGCTCACAAATTAGATGAAAAAATAAAGGCTACAATAAGTGAAATGAAGAATTATTATATGAAATGTTAAAGGGACTTATCTAAGAAAAAGAAGATAAAAAATATGAACAGTAAAAAGACAGCAAACTCACAGGTAATAACAACCACACCTTAAAAAAAAAAAAGCAAACTAAGCAAACAGCTAGACCAGGAGCAGAAAAACAGAAATGGAGATCACATGGAGGGTTAGCAACAGTGTAGTTGGAGGAGGTGAGAGGGGAAAAGGTACAGAGAATAAGTAGCATAGACGGTGGGTAGAAAATAGACAGGGGGAGGGCAAGAATAGTGTGGGAAATGTAGAAGCTAAAGAACTTATGACAGATGGACATGAACTAAAGGGGGGGAATGTGGGTGGGAGGGGGTGTGCAGGGTGGAGGGGAATGATGAGGAAATATGGGACAACTATAATAGCATAATCAATAAAATATATTTAAAAATAAATAAATAAATAACCAGCTTAAAATAATCAACATCCCCAAAAAGACATATTTTTTGGCGGCAAACTCTGTTCTCCCTCAATGCCAGAAGAAAACAGATTACACACATAAGATTTTGTAAGGGAAAAAATGTGAACCAAGAATTTTATATGCAGCAAAAGTGAGTTTTAAGTATAAAGGTCACAGACAACTATAATCAATGTGCAGTTCAGAGAATTTAGTTCCCATGATTTCTTCTAGAAAACAAGCTTCAGACAATCAAAATGACTAGGGAAAATAATGCTGTTTTCAATAAGCATATTGCAGCAATATTATTTACAGTGTTATTCTAATACTGTTGCATTTATAATGGACAATAAACCTATTAATGAAAGATGAATGGTGTGGGAGAAGAAGAAATTTCCTTTACTCCCAAGGTTCTTTCAGTTGGTCTAATAATCAGATAAACATTAGGCAGATTAGCATGAGAAAATGACCGAGTTAATGGCACACATATGTATGGGAACCCTGCATACATGAGTCAGAGACCCCACCACATACATGAGAGGTCCAGAAACAGAAAGGGAAGATGAGATCTACATGACACTCTGAGCTAAGGATGAGGTTAGGCACCTTGGAGCTTCAGAAGGTCCTGGCAGGGAGAGCACATGTTCAGTAATCAGTAGTTTGCCCTGCCATACAGCTAGGTTATCTCTGACTGTTACAGGCTGAAGATCTATGTGGCTGATGATCAAAATATAGGTCAATATTTGATGCAGACACCAGCCAGCAGTGTCTACGTCATTATGGATGAATTAAAACATATACACGGACTACCAAGTCTGGTGGAGGAATAAGGACAACATCGTGGCTTTTCTCTCAAGAGGAGCCAAAACCACAGCCTCCGCCATGACAGGCCTTTATTCTAATAATCATCTCTCCTCACATTCCAAGATGGTTCTCTTCACTATCCCAATTACAACAAAGGAGCCAATGCCCCTCATTACATCACAGAAGAAGGATATTAGCAAATGAATAGGCAGCCTTACACTGGTCCCTGCAAGGCTCAGCATGGATTTTAGGAAGTTACAGTAAGCATTTGCAGGGTGAGGGAGTTTCAGCAAAAAGCCAGCCTCAAAACAGCCTAAGTATATTGCAAATCTGATTACCCAGGAGGGAACCTATCTGTGGGCATGGGTCCTACGCATTTCCAAGTGGGAGCTGGGCCCACGCCACACAGAAGGGTCTGCCACAAATATTCAATAGATCAGAGTTTAGAGCAAGGAAAGTTTAATTGATCAAGAAGGCCTAGCTCAAGAAAATGGGAGAAGTATCAGATCCATCTTAAAAGAGTCTGAAATCCAGGCATCTTTTATTGTCAAGGTATGGGAAGGGGGGAAGACAGGGAGTGCTATCAGTAGACAGACAATAAGAGATCCAAGGAAGAGTGTGAAATCTCTCAATTTTTTGTGTCCCAAGTTGGTCTGCTGGCCTGCTGTTTTGAGTCCAGTAATGGAGATTCCTGTGAATCTTTGAAAAAACAGTCATTATTTTCTGCATAACTCCCCACCTCTTTGCCAACAGGGGGGCTGCTCAAGCCTCAAGTAGAATTGCTCTATTTAATTAGCATATATATAACAGGAGTTATTAGCATGCAGGCCATCAGAGACAGGAAGCATTTCACTCTGTTACATGATAATCTCTTTATTATGCGCAAAGCCTCTAATTCAAATTTTTCTAGTTAGTAAAATGGGGAGCAGAAGTTTCTCCTGAACCTACAGGTTCATAGTTGTCCTCAGCTCAAAATAATCCACACACTATAGAGGCATGTCTTGGGGTGACTTGGTCTGAACCCCCACAGTTAATAATTGTTATCAGTGTCTGTGTCCCTGACACCAAGACTCATGGTGTGAAGAAAAGTGATACAGACATGGTGTGCTACAGCCAACTCAAGCCAGCTTGCCTGAACCACTATGTACACCTCTTTAGAATTCCAATGCAGTGATGTCACATTGGTAATGTCATTTAAAATCAGCCCTTTTGGTGTATTTACACCATGGAAATTTGTGAAGAGGATCAAAATATACCTGTTAAAAAAATAAAACCATCCTGGTCGGGTGGATCAGTTTGTTGGAGTATTGTCCCATACACCAAAAGTTTACTGGTTGGATTCCCAGTCAGGGCCCATACCTAGACTGTGGGTTCCATTCCTAGTCGGGGCACATATGGGATGCAACCAATCGATGTTTCTCTCTCACATCTATGTCTGTCTGTCTGTCTCTGTCTCTCTACCCCTCTCTCTCTCTCTAAAGTCAATAAACGTATACTCAGGTGAGGATTAATAATAATAATAATAATTAAAATAAAAAAATTCACATCTGAGGAAAGGGAGGCACAGGCATATTCAATGGAGAGTATGCACTGGGTCCTTTGTCTTGAAGGTTTTTATCTGTTTTTGCAAGTGGGTATTTTAAGGGTGGTCCCAATCAGAATATTCATTAGATTTTTAGATGTGTTTTCAATATGCTGATCCATCAAAATGAACAAATAATGGTGTTTGGAATCATGTCCTAGCCAGCTTCATCTCTATCTTAGATTTCTTTTGTTAGTTATTCCCTGGACTTTATCTACTTTGGAGTTTGGCTGGCACTAATGGCACTAACTAGGTCATTGTTATCTATCTCCCGGTCTGTGGTGATTTAAGCTATCACTCTGTGGTTGGGGAGGGGAGGTGTAAACCATCTGCTCCTAAGTATCCTTGGTCAGGGAGGATGGGTCTTCTGATTTTTTAGCTGGCTAGTAATTTCTCAGCCATTTATTTAACTATTTTCTCTCTGTTTTCCTCATTCTACTTGTCAAGGAATTTTTCTAGCTTCTTACTAACCTGCCTCAGTATTTTAAACCAATCAGTCTGGAATTTCATGCTCACCATTAGTAAGGTAATCTGCTTGAACAAAAGCCTTGCGTTAGGTCGAGCGTGGTGAGATTAGATGGCCGCCAGGGGCTGAAGCCCACGAAAAACTGGCTGACGTCAGACGAAGATGACTGGAGCGACGGGAAAAACCATGGCAATTCACGCCTGAAGAGGACTGACCAATGATATGTTGTCCACACGTATAAAATTCTTTCCCCTCTTAGGCTCGGGCACAACTTCCTCGGCCCCCAACCTGTGGACCGGAGAACCTCGCCCAGGTGCGCAACCCCCAATAAAGCTCGGTATTGCCCCATTTTGTGGCTGATTGGCATTATTCCCTTGGTGGAATACTAATAACCTTACACCTTGCCTTCCCCTGAGAAATGACTTTATTGAAATAATCTACTCTTAACTTTCCAGTCACACCCTCTTTCTGCCTATAAAAGCCCTCCATTTTCTATAGCTCCTCAGAGCACCCTTCTAGTTGCTAGAGGGGATGCTACCAAATTCATAAGTTAAAATCTACTCAATTGAATTTTGTTCTTTAACAGTGCCTTATCAAAATATGCCATGTTAGCAAAAAAGAATTATTTTTATCTAAAGCATGGATGAAAACAGGCTACATGTTAAACCTGACAAGCTCAGGGGAGGCCTGCATGATGGCCTTGCAAACTTAGAGACCTAAAGTAACCACACAGGATGGTCTGAAATTAAAACTTTCTAACTAAAATCAGGTCATGGTAGGAAGTCATATGGTAGGCTAGAAGCTTTCCTGACAAAAGCCAACCTCTACCTTAATTAAGCCTGTCATCTTTTTGCATCTATGATAGGGGACTTAAGAGTTGGGAAATTTTAGTTTAAGGTAAGTAGTTATAAGTCTAGCAATAATGTATATGTTAAAGTTTTTGTTTCAGACACTACAGATAAGACCCATCCTGGCTCCTGGGAAAACAGTCAACCTCCTGGGGCACTGCTAAAGATTACCCCCTGGGGACAAGTGGAGGCATCCAGGCCATAGTGTTTCAGGGAGGGGTAAAGACCACCTGCCCCCAGGGAACAGCTAACAGCCCAGGACAGGAATGTTGCAGTTTCTTCTACCTGACCGTCCCTGAATTTCAAAATCCCTCACCACACCTTGTTTATTCCCTGCTATAAAAACACTGGCCTGCAAAGAAAAGAAAAGATAGTCTATTAGGATATGAACCTGCCATCTTCTCAGATCACCAGCCATCTGCATAAAGCGCCCATAAAGATTCACTCCCTGTCTCTGCTTATTGGGTTTGGTAGTGACAGGCAGCCCGAACTCCAGTGTCTTTCCCGGTTTCATCTACAATATCACACCTTTGGAATGTTGAGGTAACTTCTTCCAGACCCCTCCAGGCACAGCAAATACCACAAATTCCCTCATTGAAATTATTCTCATGTTATTTGTTGACTGTTAACTATCTTGTATCCATCTATGTAAAAGGAGTATGTATCTATCATTTTACTTTCTGTCCAATCCCAGAGGTTTCCCACACTTCCCTAATCTATCACGAATGAATTTTATCTAACCTACTCATGCCTCCTCTTTTGATTCTAATGTATAAAATAAGGTCCAAAATTGCCAATTGCCAGAGCATTATCTCAACTTGTGAAGGTTGTGCTTCTCAGCCATTGTCATCAGTCTGGGTCAAATAAACTCATAAAAGTTATCTACAGTTTTGAACGTTTCTTATGTTGACAGAAGGCAACTGAGTAACAGCAAACACAGGAGGAGTTCTCTGCCCTCCTAAAAATAGAAAAGTTAGTGTTCATGCTCCCTGTCACTACCATAACCAGTAAGTACAGACAAGGATTGAATCTTCAGGGGCGTTTTATTCAGATGGACAGCGATCTGAGAAGATGTCAGGTTTTGTACCTTACAATCCTTCTTACATCTTATCTCTAGCTGACCTTTCTATAAGGAGAAAAAAGGAGTAGGTAAGGGGTTTTGGACAAAGGTTAATCAGATAAGAGTTTCAGTCTGGTGGTGATTTTCCTAGTATTTCTTTATCAGCTAATCAACAATTCTTTATTCCCATCAAGGACATTAGCTCCCAGGAACCCAATGGCTCTAATACCATCTTCATTGCTTTCAGACCTGTGGGGCACAAAGGCTGAATTGCTTGTCAGCCTCCTGGAGTCACATAGGTCATGCCACTCCAATTCCTGGAATAACAGTTTTCCATATGCATTAATCACTTAAGCCTATCAACTATAACTGAAGCTAAAATCTTTAACTTTTTAAATTCTCCTATTACTCCGCCATTGGCCTAAATGCAAACCCCAGTTTTCATTCCATTTGTAAGAAAGAAAATCCCCTTCTAAAGATGTCCACATTTCTCAAACCAGAAATAGGAGACTATGAGGACAACTCTTATCACCTCTGGTAACTTGAAACTGCATAACAAACTATACTAAAATACTCTACCTTTATTTACTATACATTTTCTAGTCAGCTTTTCATAATCCCCATTTTTCCTTTATTGAGCTTCTTCACCACAATTTGTCATCCTTAAAAAAAAAAAAGTATATAAGACCCTGGACCTAACTGCTTCTCTGGTTTCTTACTTGTTTTCTGGGAAGCCTCCATATGCATGTGAAATAAAACTTTTTTACTGTTAATCTGTCTTTGGTTAATTCACAGCCCCCATCCACTGAACCTCAGAAAATAAAGAAAAGGGTAGGGCTCTTTCTTTCTCTAGAGTTTTAGCGATTACAAAAGTGAGGCAGGAGATAGAATAGGAATGAGGAAGTCCTGAGACACTGCAGCTGTCATCAGTCAGCATCCTGATTTCTGAGGATTGCCTTGTGACACCTGGCAAGGAGCCACACTTATGCACCAAAGCTTCAGTTGACTACTGTTTCACCTTTGCCTCATTATCCTAAATTAGCATTATGATTTCCTCACCTGTGTGGGAAATCAAGGAGAATTATGGGGCCCAATAAATTCTGCACCATTTCAGCAGAAGAGGGCCATTCTCTGGTCAGATATGACCCACTCCCATATCTTGAGAAATGACTTTTCTTAATAAATCTCATTTGCTTTGCTTCTTGTTTCACTTAACTCTGTTTGTTCAGTCCATTAAATTCTTTGTTCATGACCACCAAGAGCCTGGAGTCCATCTCCATCTGCAACAAAAGTCCAGTTAGGACACTCCAATCATTATGGAGGTTGTAGCTAAGAACTCAGGATGTTTGGTAAAGCTGGCAAAAAAAAAAGTAAAAATTCTTACCAAGTCAGTCAGTCCAATTTCTGCCTGGGGTCTGATTAAATAAGGGCAGTAACAACCTCCCCATCTCTACATTTACATTAAAGGAGAAAATACTTGGAGAAACCCACCCTTGGGGTTTCTCTTTGGGTACTCCTGGTTTTGAGTATTCATTGATTATTGATCATTTGTCTCCCAGAGACAACCATTACTTTCTTGTTTGTCCCATTTGTGTCCCGAAAATTTGGCTTGGCTTTCTGCTTGTCAGAGTCACAGGTCATCAGGACTATATCTGTAGACAGCCATAGGGGAACTGCAACCTGATGATTAACCCAACAGAAATGTGGGTTGCATCCCATTGCAGCCCATATGGCACCAAATGTTATCAGGTTTCAGGGAATTTCTCTAAGTCTTTATTCCTTTAAAAAATTATTGATTGATTTGTTTTCAGAGAGGGAGAGGAAGGGAGAGAGACATTTATTTGTTGCTCCACCTACCTATTCATTCATTGGTTGACTCTTTTATATGCTCTGACCAAGGATTGAACCTACAACCTTGGCATGTTGGGACAACACTAACCAACTGAGCTACATGATCAGGGCAAGTATTTCTCTTGTCCAGCTTCGGGAGTGACTCTGAATCATGATGGCTACATCTTTTACACCCTCACAGAGATGCTTTCTTACATCCCTGGTTAGGTTGTAAAAATGCTTGTTGATTTTTTTTTAGTTTAACAGATATTTGTTCCTTTACTTGAACAACATCTACCCACAAAATAGATGGTTCAAGGTTTTTGAGTGGAAAGGAATTTAGGTGTTGAGAGTGTGGCAGACCCTTCTGTGTGGCGTGGGCCCAGCTCCCACTCAGAGATGCACAGGACCCATGCCCACAGATAGGTTCTTTCATGGGTAATCAGATTTGCAATATACTTAGGCTGTTTTGAGACTTCCTCTTTTGCAAAAACTCCCTCAGCCTGTAAGTACCTTGTAGGCCCAGTGTAAACAGCTGCCTATTCATTTGCTAATATCCTTCTTCTGTGATGTAATGAGGGGCATTGGCTCCTTTGTTGTAACCAGAAGAGGGAGGAAGAACCATCTTGGAATGTAAAGAGATATTATTAGAATAAAGGCCTGTCATGGCGGAGGCCATGGTTTTGGCTCCTCTTTAGAGAAAAGCCAATCTGTTGTCCTTATTTCTCCACCAGACTCCATAGTCTATGTGTATGTTTTAATTCATCCATAATGATGCTGATACTGCTGGCCGGTGCCTGCATCAAAGAGTTTTTATGAGTCTGCCACATGTTTCCTGGAAATCATTTAACTGAGGAAAATTTTTATGACCCCTAAAGAAAATAGGAGGAAAATTGGTTCAAGGAAATTGGTTTGAAGGATGCACCTAGAGAGCTGATGAATATTCTAATGAGACCCTCCCTGAGACCTCTCCTATAAGTCCCACCTTTAGAAAACATAAAAATCCTCAAGATAAAGGAAGCCAGTGTGCTCTCCTTGGAGAACACCTGGGCCTCTCCTTTTCTTGGGTGTATACTTTTGCTCTCTTTCCATTAAACCCTAAGGGTCCCCTTGAGACTTGCAACCAGGAAAACAGTGGGCAGTGGCAGGTCATCCCAGGCAGCCCCCTCAACCTATCTCCAAGGCCCCTTTTTAACTGACTTTTCAGTCAGCTAAAGAAACCCTGCCTTGGCCCACTTCTGTCATTGTGACTTTTGCTTCTCAGTGAGTCCACACAGCCCTACATGACTCACTTCTTTCCTATAATGGGCCAAAGCATCACAACTTAGGATTTCTCCTGTTACTCCTTCTATCCGAAGCCCTTCCTTTGTTTCACTGTCCCAAGATTTAATCAATGTACTCTCAAGGTCACCTGGACTTGTTTTGTGAAATCTTTCCTACATGAAGTCAAGAAACCACACACTACAGGCTGGCTCAAGTCCTGCTCTGGGCCTGGTCCCTTTCTGGTGACATATGGTCAAAAAAGGGGCCACATACTAAATCTGACATGCTCATGGAAAGCCTGCATAGAATACCTTACTAACTCAGAGACCTAAAGTAACCATATAGGATGATCTGAAATTAAAACTTCCTAACTAAAAGTGAGTCATGGCTGGCAGTCATGTCCTAAGCCAGTACCTTCCTTGACAAAGGTCAATCTTTACCTTACCTGAGCCTGTCTATTGTCTTTTTTCATCTACAGTAACATACTTGTGAAATGTCAGAATAATCACCTTCTTTCAGATCCCTCAGGGCATAATCTCCCACCACAGCATAAGACCACAGAGCCCCTTGTTTTTATCTTCTTCTCCTGCCTACCATCTCTATGTGCTATAAACGTTCATTGTTAAATATCCTATACCCACCAATGTAAAAGAAGTATGTGTCTATCTGTTTTACTTTTTATCCAATCTCAGAAATTTCTCCCCTATGCTTTCTCCTGCCTTCCTAACCTACCACCAGTGGATTTCATGTAGCCCACTTACATCCTCCCCTTTGATTCTGATATATAAAATAATTGGTGAACCTATCATTTTCTGGAGCATTTTCTCAATCCATTGAAATTTTGCTTTCTAGTAATGGTCATCCTTTTGATTCAAATAAACTCCTAAAAATTCACTACATGTTTGGAAGTTTCTTATATCAATGGTTATATAAATGTGAAATCACTATATTATAGACCTGAAAACTAATATAATATTGTATATAAACTGTTACTGGAAAATAAAATAAAAAATAAAAATAAAATAAAGCAAAAGGGGTCTGAGAAAAGGCATTTCCAAGGTGTGTTAACCTAGATGTACAATGGACATGGTTTGCTTAAGGCAAAGATAAGCCTCTTAATAAATTATATGCCTGGGACATGACTACCCACAATGACCAGCTCAGGTAGGAATTTTTGATCACACCCTCCTGTGAGGTTACTTTACTAGAACGCCTTTTTCATCCATACCACCACTGAGCAGCTAACTTAAACCTTTTCCATCTGCCAGAAACACAGTTTGAATCCAACTATTTTGTATAAAAGAGTGAATTTTGAATTACTATGTTTGCCTGAATCATGGCTAAATTTTCTCTTTGTGTCATTCTGTATGTTTGTATATGTCTGTATATATACAATATGTATGCAAATGTGGTATTTCTTACCTCCACATGGTATTGCCAAAATTCACAAAAATCTTATAAAACAGACATATTTTAATTTGCTTAGACAGAACAAGCACTTATATGAATTTAATATTCCTAAAAATCTTGGAAAAATGGGAACTAACCAACATGATTTTCAAATTTACATAATCTCAGATAACATTTGGTAAATAAGGCTAATTAACCCACACCAATGGATAAGATCAAGAGAGACCTTATTGCTCAAGAGAAGCCCGAGTGGGCACCTATGAAGAAAGTTCCATATGACCCCTGCATCAGTCTGCCAGGGCTGCCATAATAAAGTCCTATAGACTAGCTGGCTTAGTTTAAGTCAAGAAACCATACACTACAGGCTGGCCTGGTCCCTTTCATTGTTGGTCTAACAAAAACAATATGTCTTCGGTGTTGTCAGCATTTAATATAATGCAGCCATGCAATTTTTTAATTGATTTTAGAGAGAGAGGAAGGGGGAGAAAAAGAGAGAGAGAGAGAGAAAGACATTAATATGAAAAAAGAAGCATCAATTGGCTACTCCCTATGTGCCCCAACTGGGGGTTGAACCCAAAACTAAACTCATTTTTAAAAACATTGAAATCAGGAGATGGCAGCAGAGTAGGTGAATATTAAACTCACTTCTTCCCAGGACAACACTGGAATTATAACTAAAATATAGAGCGAGCAACCTGAACAATCAACTGAAGACTAGCTGAATAGATGTCTTATAACCAAAGATTTATAGAAGAAGCTTCATTGAGACTGGTAGGAATGGTGAAAACATGAAAATGGCTGGCCCTGCTCCCACAGGCAGTGGTTGATATTTTGAAAGGATATGTCAGCTGCAAAGTTTCCCCCTTAGAAGCGGGGGTCTCAAGCTCAAGCTGAGCTCCCCAGCAGAGAGCACTTGAGCTAGGAAGAGGCACCCAAATAACATCTGGCTGTGAAAATCAGAAAGGATTCTGTCCACCAAGGAGAGACAGCAGTCTGCTAGAGCCACAGGCATCCTCTTAAAGGGCCAACACACAAATTTTCATTTGCAGCCACTCACCCTCAGCTGTGGTGGAGGTAGGGCAGAGCAGACTAGAGTTTAGTGAGGGGAGACTGGGGTTTGTGGCTATGGGGAGAGAGCTGAAGGAACAGCCACCAGGATGGCTATGCTGGGTCACTCTCCCACACTGCAGATGTCATCTTTCTTGGGTATAGCACTCTGCTTTATATGGCATCAACCCAGGAAAAGCAATAGCTCCACCCTCTGGACTCCCTGTAGCCCCACCTTGCAGAGCTTGTACTCTGCTGAGAAGTTAGCTGTCTGAGCTGGGATGTAGAAGTCTGGACAGGCTCAAGGGGAGTCAGTGACTGAGTTGTCTGGCTGGGGAGAAGCTCATCCCCCACTGTCCTGTGGACCTTCCTAATGCTTCCCCCTCACAGTAGATGGGTTAGCCCCATTCTCTGGGTTCCTAGTGGCCTCAACCTTCCAACTCCTGGTGGTACTGCCCTGCCAACATGTAAGAAGAATCTGGGATAGACTGAATTGTGTGGCTCTGGGAAGGATGCCACTTCCTCTACCTTTTCCCAAACCTGACCAGCACCTCCCCTCACAAGCTGTCCACTAGCCCCATCCTCCTGAATCCTGGAAACCTCGTCAGGTTGAGATCAAGTTCCTGGAAGAATTGGGGACAGATTGAGTTGTGTGGCTCTAGGACTGGAGCCAATTTTCTCTTACAAACCCAAACAGCAAAATCCTCCCTTCACACAGGCAAATCTTGGTCTATTTGGGCCTGATAAACTCTGCTGGAACCCCTGATGACTTCCTGAGACCTTCCTCAACACAAAAGTGTGCAAGCACCCAGGAGGTGGCAGCTACATGATACCCATGGCCTCAGAACCAGCAATGGCACCAAATTTGAACTTGTATCAGTATGGTAGACATCATTCTACTCTACCTGATAACTAACTCACTGAGAACCTACTTCATACAAGTTGAGTACTGCCAAAGGCTCTTCCAGTGACTGTAGGAGACCATTCTGCATGGCATGGGCCCAGCTTCCACTCAGAGATACAAGGACCCATGCCCACATATAGGTTCTCCCATGGGGAATCAGGCCCGCAATGTGCCTAGGCTGCTTTGAGTCTTGCTTTTGCTAAAAACTCCCTCACCCTGAACTGAGACAGCAAGTGCTTACTGTAACTTCCTAAAATCCATGTTAAACCTTCCAAGGATGAGTGTAACTGTCTCAACCACTTTTCCCTTTTCATTTGCTAATATCCTTCTTCTGTGATGTGATTAGCTGCATCATCTCCTTTGTTGTCTGTAAAAGGTAACCACCTAAAGTGAACCTGTACATAGTAAATGAGTACCATCATGTAATGTGCAGAGAAACCCAATAAAGGCCTGTCATGGCAGAGGCCACGGGCTTTTGCTCCCCGTGAGAGAAAAGCCATGCTGTCCCTTTTCCTCCACCAGACTCAGTAGCCCTTGTGAATGTCTCATTTCATCCATAATGATGCAGACACTGCAGGCCAGTGTCCACATCAAGTGACTAAGCCTACCACATGGCCAGCAGGTGGAGGCATATCTCAGGGTGCCATGGGACTTTTGTTGACCTGTCCCCAGGGCCCAGTGCTGGTAAACGCTGGCCTTGGTGCACAGCTTGGCCCTTCCTGTGCACACACAAGCACAGGCCCAGCAGAGGTAACCACAAACTGCAGTTTGCTTTGTAGCTCCAAATAGGTTTCCCAGGCCCAGTCATGCCAACATCTTACATTGACCTGCACCAGAGTCCCTCCCAAGAGGCCCCAGTACCAACATACCCAATAACCAGCTTTGACAACATCAGAGCAGAATCCAATTAGCTTCACAAGCAGAATATCCAAAGGGAGATCTCAGCAGGCACCAGACCCTGCTAGGCAAATTCTGCTTATTGTGGTCAGCACCTGCACAGCAGCTTGTACACTGAAATACAAGTAAATCCTCACAGTCAGCCAGTGTTAGGGTTGATCTCACCCATGAAAAGGACAATAATAATCAAGAATCAATTACAACAGGAGGGCCTACATAACACACTTAAGAGGAATTCCTTGTGACCAAGGAGACTGCACCACTAGGTCCCACAGGACACCTACTACACAAAGCCACCCTACCAAGACTGGAATTTATAGCAGATCTATCTAATACATAGTAATAAACATAAAGAGACAGAAAAATGGGGAAATAAGGAAACATGTCCCAAATGAAAGACTAGGAGAAATCTCCAGGATAAAAAAAAAAAAAAAAAGATGAAATGGAGGTGAGCAAATACAAAGTTTTTTTTAAAAATGGCTATACAGATGCTCAAGGAACTTAGTGAGAACATCAACCAAGACATAAGCAGGCATAAGAAAGGAAACAAAAACCATAAAAATAACCAGTCATAATGAAGAATACAATATCTGAAATGAAGAATACACTGGAAGGAATAAGCAGCAGGTTAGATGAAACAGAGGATCAAATCAGTGATTTGGAAGACAAAGTAACAGAAAGCACCAAATCAGACCAGCAAAAAGACAAAAGAATTTTTAAAAATGAGGATAGTTTAAGAGACCTTTGGGAAAACACAGAATATAACAACATCTGCATTGTGGTGGTATTGAAAGGAGAAGTGGGGGATTGAGAACATATTTGAAAAAAATAATGACAGAAACATGTCCTAACCTAGTGAAGAAAACATAAAGTCGAGGAAGTGCAAAGAGTCCCAAACAAAAAGAACACAAAGAGAGTGACTCCAAGATACATCATAATCAAAAGGTTAAGACAAAGAGAGAATCTTAAAAGCTACAAGAGAAAAACAGTTACTTACCTACAAGAGAGCTCCCATAAGACTTTCAGCTGACCTCTCAACAGAAACATTTCAGCCAGAAGAGATTGGCATAAAATATTCAAAGTGATGAAAAGCAAAGACCTATAACCTAGAATACTTCACACAACGAGGTCATTATTCAAAATGGAAAGACAGATAAAGGGCTTCTCAGACAAGAAAGAGCTAATGGAGTTTGCTACCACCAAACCAGTAATACAAGAAATGTTAAAGTGTCTAGAAGAAGAAGAAGAAGAAGAAGAAGAAGAAGAAGAAGAAGAAGAAGAAGAAGAAGAAGAAAGAAGGAAAGAGAAAGAAAGAAAAGAAAAGAAAAGAAAAGAAAAGAAAAGAAAAGAAAAGAAAAACACACTTAAAAGAATAAAATGGGAGTAAATACATACTTATCAATAATTACTTTAAAGGTAAAAGGCTTAAATGAAAGGGAGCAGAATGGATAAGAAAACAAGATGCTGTCTACAAAAGACCCACCTTAGAACAAAAGATACACAGAGCCTAAAGGTAAAGGAATGAAAAAAGATATTTCATGCAAATGGAAGGGAAAGGGAACTCACATATATCTGACAAAAGAGACTTTAAAACAAAAGCTATACTAGGAGACAAGAACACTACATAATGTTAAAGGGATGAATCCAACAAGAAGATATAACCCTTGTATATATTTATGCACCCAACATAGGAGAAACTATATATATGAAGCAAATCTTGATAGACATAAAGGGAGAGATCAACAGTAACATAGTCATAGTAGGAAATTTTTACACTCCATTGACATCAATGGATAGATCTTCAGACAGAAAATCAATAAGGAAACAGTGGTCTTAAATGGCACACTATATGAGATAGAGTTCATTGATATCTTCAGAGCCTTTCAACCCAAAGCAGCAGTATATACATTTTTTTTCAAGTGCACAGGGAACATTTTCTAGGATAGACCATGTGTTGGTTTACAAAATAGGTCTCAAAAAATTTAAGGAAACTGAAATCATATCAAGAATCTTCTCGTACCACAATGGTATGAAATTACAAATCAATCACAAGAGAAAAACACACAAAACATGGATGCTAAATAACATTTTAGTAAACAATGAATGGGTTAACAATAAGATCAAGAAAGAAATCAAGACATGTTCAAACAAGTGAAAATGAGAACACAACAACCTAAAATCTATGGGACACAGCAAAAGCAGTCCTAAGAGAGAAATTCATAGCATTACAGGATTACCTCAAAAAAAAAAAACAAAAAATATTTCAAATAAATAATCCTAACTTTAAACTTAAAGGAACTAGAAAAAGAAAAACAAACAAAACCCAAGGAGAGTAGAACAGAAAAATAAAGATCTGAACAAAAATAACTAAAATAGAGTTTAAAAAATACAAAAGATCAATGAAACCAAGAGCTGATTTTTGAAAAGATATATAAGATTGGCAAACTTTTAACCAGACTCATTAATGAAATAAGAAAGAGGACCCCAATAAATAAATCAGAAATGAAAAAGAACTTAGAAATGACACCACAGAAATGCAAAGGACTATAACAAAGTATTATAAACAACTATATATCAACAAATTGGACAACTGGGTGAAATGAACAAATTCCTAGCAACACACAATATTTCCAAAACTTAATCAGGAAGAATCAGAAAATATGAATAGATAGATTACAACTAATGAAATTAAAGCACTAATAAAAAGAACTCCCAGGACTGGATCCCAGGCTCTCAGGCTTTTCTTCCTCAAGGAGCCTGGATGATCATGCTGCAGCTGTCTGTGTTTTCCAACAGATAGTAAAATTTGCACAGAGTAAAATATACAACTCTTAAATTCCATTAAATAGGTTTTAATGGAGGACTTCCAGCCAAGATGGAGGCATAGGTAGACACACTGTGCTTCCTCACTAAACCAAAAGAAGGACAACAACAAATTTAAAAACAAAAACCAATCAGAACTGACAGAAAATTGAACTGTACAGACATCCAACAACCAAGGAGTTAAAGAAGAAACATTCATCCAGACTAGTAGGAGGGGCAGAGACGGGCAGCTAAGCAGAGAGGACTCATGGCAAGGCAGTGGCTGGAGGACCAGGACAGGCAAGGCAGCAACTGGCAGACCCAGGAAGGCGGCAGCTGTCAGACAGGTTGGTCCCACATTTTCATGTGGATAAACCAGAAGGAACAACTGGGGAGCAAAATGGACCACACAACCCAGGGCTCCAGCACAGGGAAATAAAGCCTCAAAGCTTCTGACTGAAAACACCTGTGGGGGTTGAGGCAGTGGGAGAAACTCCCAGCCTCACAGGAGAGTTGGTTGGAGAGACCCACAGGATCTTGGAATGTACACAAACCCACCCACCTGGGAATCAGCACCAGAAGGGCCTAATTTGTTTGTGGGTAGCAAAGGAAGTGACTGAAAACTGGCAGAGAACAGAGCAATATTGTTCCCTTTTAGACCCCTCCCCCACATACAGTGTCACAACCCAGCAACATGAGTTACCCCACCCTGTTGAACACCTAAGGCTCCATCCCTTACCATGTAGCAGGTGCTCAGAGACAAAAAAAAAAAAATTAATTAATTTAAAAAAAGCCCAAATGAAAGAACAGATCAAAGCCACAGAAAAAATACAACTAAGCAACAAAGAGATAGCCAACCTATCAGATGCATAGTTCAAACCTCTGGTAATCAGGATGCGCACAGAATTTGTTGAATATGGTCACAAATTAGAGGAAAAAATGAAGGCTATGCTAAGTGAAATAAAGCGTAATGTACAGGGAACCAACAGTGATGGGAAGGAAACCGGAACTCAAATCAATGGTGTGAACCAGAAGGAAAAAAGAAACATTCAACCAGAACTGAATGAAGAAACAAGAATTCAAAAAAATGAGGAGAGGCTTAGGAACCTTCTGGATATCTTTAAAGGTTCCACATCTGAATCATAGGGGTGCCAGAAGGAGAAGAGAAAGAGCAAAGAGTTGAACACTTATTTGAACAAATAATAAAAAAGAATTTCCCCAATCTGATAAAGGAAATAGACTTCCAGAAAGTCCAAGAAGCTCAGAGAGTCCCACAGAAGTTGGACCCAAGGAACACACACCAAGGCACATCCTAATTACATTACCCAAGATTAAAAATAAGGAGAGAATTTTAAAGGCAGCAAGAGAAAAGGAGAGAGTGACCTACAAAAGAGTGCCCATAAGACTGTTAGCTAATTTCTCAAAAGAAACCTCGCAGGCAAGAAGGGGCTGGAAAGAAGTATTCCAAGTCATGAAAGGCAAGGACCTACATCCAAGATTGCTCTATCCAGCAAAGCTATCATTTAGAATGGAAGGGAACATAAAGTAGTTCCCAAAATAAGGCCAAGTTAAAAGAGTTCACCACCACCAAGCCCTTATTATATGAAATGTTAAAGGGACTTATCTAAGAAAAAGAAGATAAAAAAATGGACAGTAAAATGAGAACAAACTCACAGTTATTAACAACCACACCTAAAACAAAAACAAAAACAAACTAAGCAAACTTCCAGAACAGGAACAGAATCACAGAAATGGAGATCACATGGAGGATTATCAGTGGGGGAATGGGAGGGGGAAAGAGGGAGAAAAGGTACAGAGAACAAGTAGCATCAATGATAGGTAGAAAATAGACAGGGGGCTGGTTAAGAATAGTATAGGAAATGTAGAAGCCAAAGAACTTATATGTGTGACCCATGGGCATGAACTAAAGGGAGGGAATTCATGTCAGGGGGGATGCGCAGGGTGGAGAGGAATTAAGGGGGGGAATAGGACAACTGTAATAGCATAATCAATAAAATGTATAGTTTTAAAAAATTCCCAACAAACAAAACTCCTAGACTGGATAGCTTCAGAGGTAAATTTTAGCAAACATTCAAAGAACTAACATCTACCCTTCTCAAACTCAGAGAAATTCAAGAGGATGGAAGACTCCTAATCCCATTTTACAAGGCCAGCATTATCCTTATTACAAAACCAGGTAAAGATACCACAAAAAGAGAGTATTATAGGCCAACATGCCTGATGAACAACAGATACTAAAATACTCAACAAAATATTAACAAACCAGATCTGTAATTTGTTACAAAGATTATACACCACACTCAAGTGGGATTTATACTGGGGTTGCAAGGTTGGTACAGTATCCACAAATCAAAATTGTGACACACCACATAAACAAAATGAAGGATAAAAACCACATGATCATATTATTATATGCAGAAAAAGCATTTGTTAAAATCCAGCACACATTTATTATAAAAAGTCTTAGCAATGTGGGAATAGAGAGACATATCTCAATGTAATAAAGGCCATAGATGAAAACCCACAGCCAATATTCTATTCAATGGGCAAAAAACTACAAATGTTTCCCTTAAGATCAGGATCAGGACAGGAATGTCTACTTTCACCACTCTTACTCAACATAGTACCGGGGATCCTAGTCACAGCAATCAAACAAGAAGAAAAAAATATAAAAGGCATCCAAACTGGAAAGGAAGAAGTAAAACTGTCATTTTTAGATGACATGATATTGCATATAAAGAACCCTAAAGACTCCACCAAAAAACTAATAGAACTCATAAATGAATTCAACAACATAGCAGGATACAAAATAAAAATCCAGAAATCAGTTGCATTTTTATACACTAATAGTGAACTATCAAAAGGAGAAAAGAAGAAAACAACCCCACTTACAATTGAATCAAAAATAATAAAACACCTAGGAATAAATTTAACCAAGAAGGTAAAAGGCCTGTACTGGGAAGATTATAAAACACTGAAGAAAAAAATTGAAGAGGCTACAAATAAGTGGAAGCATATACCATGATCATGGATAGGGAGAATTAACATCACTAAAATGTCCATACTACCCAAAGCAAGCTAAAGCAATTTCTTTTGAGATACCAATGGCTTATTTCACAGAAGTAGATCAAATATTCCAAAAATTTATATAGAAATACAAAAGACCCCCAAAAGCCATAGCAATCTTAAAAAAGTAGAACAAAGTTGTAGGAATCACACTACCTGATATCAATCTTGTATAACAAGGTCACACAGTAACCAAAATGGCATGGTGCTAACATTAAAACAGACCCATAGATCAGTGGAACAGAATAGACAGCCCAGAAATAAACCCGCACTTTTATGGTCAATTAATATTTGACAAAGAAGGCAAAAATATACAATGAAGTGAAAACAGCCTACTCAATAAATGGTGCTAGGAAACTTGAACAGATATGTTAAAAAAATGAAACTAAATCACCTTCTTACATCATACACAAGAATAAACTCAAAATGGAATAGAGACTTAAATGTTAGACTTGAATACCTAAAAATTCTACAAGAAAACACAGGCCGTAAAACCTCATACATATCTTATTGCAATACTTTTTTTTTAACTTATCACTTGGGCATGGGAAACAAGAAAAAAATAAACAAATGGTACTACATCAAATTAAAAAGTTTTTGCACAGCAAAGGAAACCATTAACAAAATTTAAAAGATAATCCACTGAATGGAAGAACATATATGCCAATGACACATCTGATAAGGGGTTAATATCTAAAATTCATAAAGAACTCATAAAACTCAACACCCCCCCAAAAAAAAATCCGATTTAAAAATGGGCAAAGGACCTGAATAGACACTTCCCCAAAGAGGACATACAGTCAATATGCAAATTAAAAAAATGTTCAATGTCTAATCATCAGAGAAATGCAAATTGAAATCACAATGAGTTATATCACCTCACACCCATGAGAATGGCTACCATTAATAAATCAATAAACAAGTGTTGATGAGGACATGGAGAGAAGGGAACCCTGTTGGTAGGGATGCAGATTGGTGCAACCACTGTGGAAAACAGTATGGAGTTTCCTCCAAAAATTAAAAATGGAACTGCCTTTTGACACAGTGATTCAACTTCTGGGAATATATTCAAAGAAACCTGATACTCTAATTCAAAAGAATCTATTCACCCCTATGTTCATTGAAGCACTATTTACAATAGCCAGGATCTGGAAACATGCTAAGTGCCCATCAGGGGATGAATGGATAATAAAAGCTGTGGTATATTTACACAATGGAATACTACTTGGTCACTAAAAAGAAGAAAATCTTACTTTTTGCAACAGCATGAATGGACCTGGAAAGTATTATGCTCAGTGAAACAAGCCAGCCAAGAAAGACATATATCATATGATTTTACTTATATGTGGAATCTATTGAACAAAATAGACTAACAGAAAATAGAAACAGACCCATAGATATAGAGAACAGAACAGACTGACAGATCTCAGAGGGGAGGGGTGTTGGGAGGATGGGTGAAAAAGGTGACAGGATTAAGCAAAGAAAAAAATTATAATCACAAACAAGAGAGGAATGAGTGTCTGAGGAGGTAGAAGAAGGTAAAGGAGGGATAAATGGTAATGGAAGGACCCTTGATTTGGGGTGGAGAACACACAATACAGATGGTATATTATAGAATCATACACCTGAAACCCATATAATTTTATTAACCAATGTCAACCCAATAAATTCAATAAAATTAAGAACCCTATACAATGACTTCTAAGTATTTATATCAGTCAAGCGATGTGGCTAACTTCATTGTTGCCTTATTTTAAGAAATTGCCACAACTATCCCAAAAGATTGTGACTCACTGAAGTCTTCAGTAATGGTTAGAGGTTTTCAGCAATAAAGTATTTTTAATTAAGGTATGGACATTTTTCAGACATATTGTTATTGCACACTTAGTAGACTATAGCTTTTATGTGCCCTGGGAAACCAAAAAATTCATGTGACTCACTTCATTGCACTATCTCTGAGGCATGCCTGTATTTACATTAGACTAGTAATGAAATCCCTTGCAACTATTTAGGCTTATAAAGAAAATATTAGAAGACAACTTAAAATGGGTAAGAAATACATAGATCTTTAAAATTCCTTTAAGAGAAAAGTTGAAGTTTAGAGCTGAATGAAAGGAAATATTCTCCTGACCCAAAATGAGAAAGTGGAGCCCTGGCTGGGTGGCTCAGTTGGTTGGAGCATCATCCTGTACACCCAAAAAGGTTGCAGGTTCAATTCCCAATCCAGGCACATACCCAGGCTGCATGTTTGATCCCCAGTTGGGGTACATACAGGAGGTAACTGATCGACATTTCTCTTTCACAATGATATTTATTTCTCTGTTTCTCTCTCTCTCCTCAATAAACATATCATCGGGTAAGGATTTTAAAACATGAGAAGGTGGAGCTCTTGATCTTTTAACATAGACATGTTCTAGTTTCACTTACATAAATAGAGCTTATATGAGCTATATAGTTATGAGGAAACAACAACATGTTTGGGAGCACTACATTCTCAGTCTTAGTTGAATCAGACATGAAGATATCAAAGTAGAACAAATAAAACATTACTACATTTTGGAGGGGGCCAAGATGGAGGCATAGGCAGAAATGCTTCACTTCCTCACACAACCAAAAGAAGGAAAATAACCAATTTAAAAACAAAGAACAACCAGAACTGCCAGAAAACAAAATATTTGCATAGAAGTCCAACAACCAAAGAGTTGAAGAAACATTCAACCAGACAGTAGGAGGGATGGACATGGGTAGCAGGGCAGAGAGGATATGGCAAGGTGGTGGCTGGAGGACTGCGCAGGCAAGGCAGTGGCTTGCTGACCATGGAGGCAATCCCATATTTGGTGGAAATATGGGGGAAAGTGGGGAAGTAAGATGACCTCAAAACCCTGCGTTTCAGCATGGGAAACTAAAGACTCAAAACTGCAGTTTGAGGAAAAGATCTGTGGGGATTGTGGTGCCAGGAGAAACTCCCAGCCTCAACGGAGAATATGTTGGAGAGATCTACAGGGTCCTAAAATGAACACAAACCCATCTGCCTGCAAATCAGCACTGAAGGGCACAAACTGCTTATGGGAAGTGAAGGAAAGTGGACCAGAACAGAGCAAACTGCATTGTTCCTTCTTTGACTCCTCCCCCACAGACAGTGCCACAACAGCAGCAAAGAGGGTTGCCCAGCCCTGGCAAATGCCTAAGGCTCCGCCCCTTACAAGTAATAGGTGCACGACAAATATGGCCCAAACAAAAGAACAGATCAAAACTCCAGAAAAAGAACTAAGCAACAAGGAGATATCCAACCTGTCTGATGCACAATTCAAAATCCTGGTAATCAGGATGCTCACAGAATTGGTTGAGCTCAGTGGCAAAATCAAGGAATAGATGAAGGCTACACAAAGTGAAATAAAGGAAAATATACAAGGAACCAATACCAAAGGGAAGGAAACTGGGACTCATATCAACAATTTGGAACAAAAGGAAGAAATAAGCATCCAACTGGAACAGAATGAAGACACAAGAATTAAAAAAAAAAATGAAGAGAGGCTTAGAAGCTTCTGGGACAACTTTAAACATTCCAACATCTGAATCATAGGGATGCCAGAAGGAGAAGAGGAAGAGCAAGAAATTGAAAACTTATTCGAAACATAATGAAGGAGAACTTCCCGAGTCTGATAAAGGAAATAGACTTCTAGGAAATCCGGGAAGTTCAGAGAGTCCCAAAGAAGTTGGACCCAAGGAGGAGCACATCAAGGCACATCATAATTACATTAGCCAAAATGAAAGATAGGAGAGAATCTTAAAAGCAGAAGAGAAAAGAGAGTGACCTACAAAGGAGGTCCCATAAGGCTTTCATGTCAAAAGAAACCTTACAGACAAGAAGGGGCTGGAAAGAAGTATGCAAAGTCATGAAAGGCAAGGACCTACATCCAAGATTGCTCTATCCAGCAAAGCTATCATTTAGAATGGGAGGGCAGATAAAGTGCTTCTCAGATAAGGTCAAGTTAAAGGAGTTCACCACCACCAAGCCCTTATTATATGAAATGTTAACAGGACTTATCTAAGAAATAGAAGATCAAAAACTATGAACAGTAAAATGAAAACAAACCCACAACTATCAACAACTGAACCTAAAAAACAAAAACTAAAACTAAGTAACTAGAACAGGAACAGAATCACAGGAATGGAGATTACATGGAGGGTTATCAGTGGGGAGAGACAGGGGGACTATAGGGGGGAAAGGTACAGAGAATAAGATACAGAATAGGTAGGCACCAAATAGTCAAGGGGAAGTTAAGAATAGTATAGGAAGTGGAGAAGCCAGATAATGTACATGTATAACCCACGGACATGAACTGTGGGGTGGGGAGTGCTGGAGGGTGAGGGGGGTGGTGCAGGGAGGAGGAGGATAAAGGGAAGTAAAAAAAATTGGGACAATTGTAATAGCATAACCAATAAAATATACTAAAAAAATTACTATAAAACTATAAAACATATTTCATTATAAAAAATATTATCTTCTCTGGGGTTCCCCCACCCCAATCAATCAGAAGCCAGTTATTAAATAGCTTCTATGTGCCTACATTGTGTTAGCTTGCATTAGTGAATATAAAACATAATCATTTCTTTTTATTCATGGTGTTCACTGGTGAAAACTGAACCATTATTCTTAAGGGAAATACAGGGTTGGGTCCCTACAAGGCACTGGTCATAACATTTTTGTCAACAAATCAATACATACCTTGTTTTATGTGGTTCTTTGTTTAAATACACCTTATTTAATAGGTAGATAAATGATAACGATGATAGATGATGGATTGATGGATAGATAGATAATCATTGAACTCACAGACTATAGTACTATGATTCATACCTGAATGAAGCTTATCTGACACACATAATTTTTCCATAAGGCACATCACAGCTCTATTGTGCTTAGGAACACTAAACAACACTTCAGCACTATGTTTGACAACCATTTTAAATAGAAAAGTCACCAACAAAAAAGCACAAAAATGCTAAAAAAAAAAAAAAAAACACATGGCACTAAAAGATACTTGTTTACAGCATAAAAGCTGAAACAAGAAAGCAGAGCATGGCCTTGTTTGAATTCAACTGGAAACATGCATGCCCAAAACTCCTCTTTTGTCATTGGACATATCTGTGAATGATTTGGGGGATGGGGTTACAGATGAATTTTTAGCAAGTACATGAATTCACAAATACAGAACCTGTAGATATGAGAATTAATTGTAAATCTACACTCAAGAAACATTAACTCTAGCTAGAAAGCAAGACAAAAAAAAATGAGACAATTTAGTGTAAAGGTAGGTAGGCTTTGGGACAGGTAGAGAGAAAGTAGGGTGCTGTCTTGAGTGATATAAGACCAAGATTAATATGGTTTGTGTATTATTACTTTCCTATTACTGCTGCAACAAATTGTCAACAAATATGGAGGATTAAAAATTACAAATGTATTATGTCAATAGTTCTGTAGGTTATAAGTCCTACATGAGTCTTACCGAGCTAAAAGCAAGAAGTCCACAAGACTGCATTCCTTCTGGAGGATGTAAGAGAGAATCTATTTCTAGCATTTGCAGCATTTAGAAGCCACCCATAGTCCTGGGCTCATGCTTCCTTCCTCTGTCCTCAAAGCCAGCAATGGTGGGTCAGTTTTTGGGGTTTTTTTTTTTCCATGCGGTGATACTCTGACCTCCTGGTCCACCTCCTTCTTCTACTTTTAAGGATTTTATACACTTATATTGAGCCCACCTGGATAACCCAGGATACTGGGTTATCCTTTTTAAAGGTCAGTTGATTAGCAATTGAGGAGTTTTTTCCCCTCTCAATTTGAAATACATAGTGTCTTAATTCTCCAGCACCAACTGGGTATCTTACAATTCAATTCTGACACTAATTACCCATCATTAACATCAGACTGCACAGATATAAAAGTTCATCCCACAAGACTGCCCTCACTTTAGATACCACTTGCAAAGGCCCCGGGTTAGCTTCACTTCTGTCCAACTGGCTACAAAGTCAGGGGTTCCCACCACTTCCTTGGTTCAATAATCAGCTAGAATGACTCACAGAACTCAGGAAAATGCTATACTTGATTTAGTTTATTATAAAAGGATACAAATACAGCCAGATGAAGAGGTCCATAGGCCAAGGTCTATAAAACTGTAACCTCTCTCCCCATGAAGTTGGGGTATGCTTCCTAGCACATGAGTGTGTTTGCCAACTCAGAAGCTCCTGAATCCATCATTTAAGGGTTTTTATAAATGTTTCATTATGCAGGCATGATTGAGGACATTAGTAATGAACTTAATCTCCAGTTCCTTTACCTCCCCAGAGACAGGAGGGATTGAGCCAAACATTTCAAGCTTCTAATAAAGGCTTGGCCTTTCTAATGACCAGCTCCTATCCTGATGCTACTACCAACAGACCCACCAAGAGTCACCTCCTTACAATAAAAGATGCTGCTGTCACCCTTATTACTCCAGAAAGTATTACAAGGATTTTAGGAGTTCTATGCCAAGAAATGGCACAAAGACCAAATATATTTTTTATTACGCCAAAGCAACTTTAATTCTATCTGCAATCCTAATTCTCCTTAGCCATATAAGGTAACATCTTCACAAGGTCTGGGGATTAGAATGTAGACAATTGCAGGGAGTGGGAGATTCATTATTCTGCTGACCACAACATCTGAAATTGGGAAGCAGTAAAGGTGATAGTGTAGGAAGCTTGTGGTAGCATTATGGTGCATGGACTGGAGGGTTAGTGAAAAGACTACAGCTGAAGGACTGTGTTAGGGTAATGGAGAGAAAACAGAAAGGGAGGAGTCTGCAAGGCATTTACAAAACCGAAATAATACTTATGCAATAAGTATTGAGCTCATGATAGTTCTCTGTTAGATTGTGCCCTATAATTAATACATCAGTTCTTTGGTGATCTAGTGAATGCATTATGAGAATGTTAATGATCTGCATTAGTTTAAATAAACACAAAAAGTCTAATTCTAGAGACACAAATTTCCTCTGCTGACAAACTACCTTCTTGTTGCTATGGAGAAATTCTGAAGCACCTCATTTACATCCTTTTCTTTCTTCTTTCCTGCCTCTCACTTAGAGCTACTTCCAACACTGGCTGCATGCTATCCCATGGTTTGAGTTATCAACATATCAGTGACTTCTGGATGAGATTTATAAGGCACAGAAATAAGGTCCTTGCACACCGATGTGATTCACAAAAAAACAGCATTTCTCTGTGTGCCTGCCAAGAACCCTTTCATAGGTTTTAAGTTGCCAGCCACTCTTAACCACTATCAACATCTCTAGCAGCACCTTCAGTTAATTGTTGAAGTCCTTCTAGATGACAAATGTGCCTAGCATTATTGTTTCAGATATTCGGTCATTTATTCCAAAGATAAAGATCATGGCAGTTTAAGGAGTGTGGTTCAGAAGGAAGAAAAAAAAGACTGATTGCATAACTATATGGTGCAACTATAACTTACGGAAACAAGACTATTTCTTCAAATCTAAGACACCGTTAACTATAAGATATGCCACTATTTTAGGTACTGTGGAATCTGGTACCAGGTCTCTCATGAGGTTGCAGTTAAGCTGTCAGCCTAGACTGCCATCAGCTGGGGCTGGAGAATCCACTTCCAGGCTCATTTGCATGTTTGTTGGTAGGTTCTAGTTACTCCCCAGACAGATACACTAGCTCCTTGCCAAGTAGGCATAACTGTCAGCAGCCTGAATATCTCCCCCACAGCAAGGAGAGCCCAAGATGGTGAGAACCAGAGTTTTATAGCCTAATCTTAGAAGTGACACACCATGACTTCTGGTATGCTCTGTTGGTCGCACAGAATAACTCTGGTACAATCTGGGAGGAGACTCACAAGGGCATGACTATCAGGAGGTGGGGACCATTGGTGATAGTTACACAGAGGCTAGTTACCACATGCATAACATGCATATCATGAAAAGGAGCCTGAAGTTAATTTGCTTCTTTAGGTAACATTTATTGAGCACTATATACTACGCTCCATACTAAACACTAATTTTCTTTTAAGAGAATTAAGTGTAAATAACAATTCTATGTGATGATCCCTTTTTACAGTTGAGAACTAAAGTTCAGAAAGGTTAAGTAACAGACCAAGGTCATCTGGCTGGTATGAGTGAGAGCTGGTACTCCTGATTCTCTAAAGTGTTACCCAGTCAGATTCAGTGTATATTATCGAATTTGTCAACCAATGAACTCCCATTAGCTAATCTGAAAACCTTCAAGATTCTTTATGATTTCTTGACTATTTTATCACCAGCTCAAAAGAAAGAACTCTATTTTTACATATATTTTATTGATTATGCTATTACAGTTGTCCCATTTTCCCCCCTTTTTTCCCCTCTGCCCTGAACACCCTCTCCCACCCACAACCCCTGCATTTAGTTCATGTCCATGAGTTGTACATATAAGTTCTTTGGCTTCTACATTTCCTATACTATTCTTAACCTCCCCCTATCTATTTTCTACCTACCATTTATGCTACATATTCCCTGTACCTTTTCCCCCATTCCCCCTTCCCCTTCCTTGCTGATAACCCTCTATGTGATCTCCATTTCTGTGATTCTGTTCCTGTTCTAGTTTGCTTAGTTTGTTTAGGTTGGGGGGGGGTTGTTTGTTTGTTTGTTTTAGGTTCAGCTGTTGATAGTTGTTTGTTATCATTTTACTGTTTGTATTTTTATCTTCTTCTTTTTCTTGGAAAAGTCTCTTTAACATTTCATATAATAAGAACTTTGTGATGATGAACTTTTTTAACTTGACCTTATCTGGGAAGCACTTTATGTGCCCTTCCATTCTAAATGATAGCTTTGCTGGATAGAGCAATCTTGGATGTAGGTCCTTGCCTTTCACGACTTGGAATACTTCTTTCTAGCCCCTTCTTGCCTGCAAGGTTTCTTTTGAGAAATCAGCTGATAGTCTTAAGGGCACTCCTTTGTAGGTGACTATCTTCTTTTCTCTTCTGCTTTTAAGATTCTCTCCTATCTTTTATCTTGTCTAATGTAATTACAATGTGTTTTGGTGTGTGCTTCCTTGGATCCAACTTCCTTGGGGCTCTCTGAACTTCCCGGATTTCCTAGAAGTCTATTTCCTTTAGCACACTGGGGAAGTTCTCCTTCATTATGTTTTCGAATAAGTTTTCAATTTCTTGCTCTTCCTCTTCTCCTTCTGGCACCCCTATGATTCAGATGTGGAATGTTTAAAGTTGTCCCAGAGGTTCCTAAGCCTCTCCTTATTTTTTTGAATTCTTGTTTCTTCATTACGTTCTGGTTGAATTTTTATTTCTGCTGTAAACCATTGATTTGAGTCCTGGTTTCCTTCTCTTCACTGTTTGTTCCCTGTAAATTTTCTTTGTTTCACTTTTCATAGCTCACACTTTTTGCTCTATTTTGCAACCATACTCAACCAATTCTGTGAGCATCCTGATTACCAGTGTTTTGAACTGTGCATCTCATAGTTTGGCTATCTCTTTGTCACTTAGTTGTATTTTTTCTGTAACTTTGATCTGTTCTTTCATTTGGGCCATTTTGTGTGTGTGTGTGTCAGCACACCTGTTAAGTAGTAAGGGGTGGAGCCTTAGGTATTCACCAGGGCAGGGCAACCCACATTGCTGTGTTGTGGCACTGTATGTGGGGGAGGAGTCTGAGAGGGAACAATACCACTTGTTCAGCTCTCTGCCAGCTTTCAGTCACTTCTGTCGCTACCCACAAGCACATTGGGCCCTTCTGGTGCTGATTCCCGGGTGGGTGGGTTTGTGTACATTCTAGGACCCTATGCATCTCTCCAATGAACTCTCCTATGAGTCTGGGAGTTTCTCCCATCGACCCAACCCCTACAAGTTTTTTCAGTCCAAGGTTTTGAGGCTTTATTTTCCCACACTGGAAGTGTGGTCTGTCCTGCTCCCCAGTTGTTCCTCCCCATTTACCTGCAGGCTAATGTGGAACTGCCTAGTCCACCAGCTGCTGCCCTGCTGCAAGTCCTCTCTACAAAGCTGTCTGTCTCCACCCCTCCTACTGGTCTGGATGAATGTTTATTCTTTAATTCCTTGGTTGTCAGACTTCCATACAGTTCAATTTTCTGTCAATTCATGGTTGTTTTTTGTTTTCAAATTTGTTGTTCTTCTTTTGGTTGTTTGAGGAGGCACAGTGTATCTACCTATGATGAAAGAACTCTATTGTGCTGTGACATTTTTAAGCTTTAGCTGTTTATTTTATCTGTTGTGGGAATTATTTGTAATTTTAATATCTAATATGATAGACTTCAGCTCTGGCACCCTCTATACCCTTACAGACAAAATGAGCAAAACTGCCTTCTGACACACTTAGCTCACACAAGAGCAGCTATCACTTTGAAAGATAAGATAGAAGAATAAAGTGAAGACTTCAAGAAAATTTGAACAATTTCCTCTGAAGACATAATTGTCTCAAAAGGTAGAATTCAAAATTATTTTCGTAGTTTTACAAAAGAATTATAAGACAGAAGAGACTGCTGTTTATTCTAATGGAGATGTTCAACTAATAATTATCTCCAACACTTCTCAAGAGTAGATGTGCTTATACTCCACTTATATTTAGTAACAATAGGAAGAAAAGTAATGTAACTTTAGACTGCTCTGTGAGCACAAAGTAAATACAATAAGTCCTTACTACATGTGACCCCAATGGTCATCATCTCCAATGAATTCTTCTACAGCATTCCTATAAAAAAGAAGACCCAGAGCTTACAGTATTATTTCACTGAGTTTCCAGTTCACATCAGATAAAGCAATTTTCTTAAATCACTGCAAGTAAAATTTGCTGAGCAATCCATGTGGAAATATTGCCATCACATCCAGAAGAAAACAAGGATTTAAAGTACTCACAGTTTCCTTTTTGTTCAACATTTTATCAAGGCAGCACTGGTAGCAGCTGCTTTTCATGTTTTGCTATGTTGTCCAAGGACAAGAAGAAGAAGAAAGATGCTGGAAAGTTGTGCAAGAAAGAAAAAGACCCAGTGAACAAATCTGGGGGCAAGACCAAAAAGAAGTGGTCCAAAGGCAAAGTTCAGGACAGGCTCAATAACCTGGTCTTGTTTAACAAAACAACATATGACAAACTATGTAAGGAAGTTTCCACCTACAAGCTTCTAACCACAGCTGTTGTCTCTGAGTGACCAAAGATCTGCAGTTCCTTGGCCAGGTCAGCCCTTTAGGAGCTCCTTAGTAAAGGACTTATTAAACTAGTTTCAAAGCACACAGCTCAACTAATTTGCACCAGAAACACCAAAGGTGGGAACATCCCAGCTGCTGGTGAAGGTCCTACCACCAGTACATTTTGAAAAATAAAACTTTATTAAATCCAAAAAAAGTACTCACAGTTGGAGAGGCTGGATTGAGCTTGGAATAGCAACTAGGTGCAGCCAAACAAGGTAAGCAGCGAACCAAGTATTGACGGAGAGTCAGTTCACTGTTAAATCCCCCTGTGAGGAGCACAGAGCTAATGCAGTCCATCCATGGGCAAGGTCTGGCGAGGGTCCATGAGTGGGAACAGGGCAAGACCAGTCTGGAGAGACTAGCCATCCAGACCACCACAGTAGGTGGTGCTGTCAGGGCAGAGGTGAGGGGCAGAGAGGAGTGCAGTTGTGGGGTATAGGGCTGGGGTTGGGGAGCAGCAGGAATGTAGCTGAGAGTAGAATTCAGCAACTCAGTAAGTCTGCAGGCTCAATACTGGTCAAACAAACAATATTGTGACAAATCATCAAGGCCAAGTTTTGACCCTTCAAGCCCAGGTCTCTTTAGGGAGCAGAGGCCCCAACAGTCTGGCTAATAACAGAATTTTCTGAGCCCAGTACCCAAGAACCACAAGAGCACTGAGTTACTTTCCGGTTGTCTATCCTCAGTGCACATCACAGTATTCTGCCATGATTTTGAAACCTGAGAAGTCTGTCAACAGAAGAATGTTAGATCTAGGCAGGCCTAGGAGGAATGAAAATCACCAGGTGAGAAAATGACATTATGGGAAGCTGCCTGCAGACTCTACCCAGGAAGATTAGGGTCTGGGGTCGGCCTATCCAGCCATAATAGGATGCAGCTTTAACCCAGCAACCAGCTCTAGCCAATCATACTCTAATACCCCAACCACAGGTTTTTGCATTTAAAAACCCTGATCTAAGAACAACTAAGGGAGTTCCAACTTCCTTTGGTTGGCCCCACTTTCCTTTTAACCTCCCTCAGTTGGCTCCACTTTCCCTCTTATTCCCCACTAATAAACCCTGCTCTCCTTAGCTCACTGTGTCTGTCCAGTTTCTTGAGCGACTCCAACCTAACAAAGAATATACATAGAACTATTTAGCTCATGGTCTTTGTTTTGAGTGCATACCAGATTCTCAAATCATTTTTGTTAATTAAGACAGAGAGAGAGAGAGAGAGAGGAAGAAGAAGGATGAGGAAGAGGAACAAGAGTGGAAGGATTAAAGGAAGGAAAAAGAGATTGAAGGAGAGAAAGAAAGAAAGAGGAAAGAAAGAAAAAAAAAGAAAATGGAAAGGTGAAAAGGAAAGAGAAAGGGAGGGAAGAAGAAAGATGGTTTGGTCAGAATGCTTGCACACACCACTGTGATCATCCTAAAGAAATTATTTTCCAACTATACCTATTATCTTACCCCTCCTTAGGACATATGTTGGGATAAGAATAGATAAAGCCTGCAATAATTCTGCATAGTTTAGGATAAATTATACTTTGCTTTTATCTGAAACATAATCTAGAAGATAGAGTGTCTGGCTCCCTCTGCCTCCTGCTTTCCTTCCAAGAAGCATGCCCATGCTTTTCCCTTCCCCTCTTCTTCCCCACAGGCATGCATCCCCCAAACCCTGTAGGACCTATGAGATTTGCAATCAGGGAGCAATGGGCAGTGGCAGCTCATCCCAGGCTAACTCCCTGAACCTATTCCCAAGGGTCCCTTTTCTCTGACTTCTTAGTGAGCCAAAGCAGCTTAGCCTAGGCTCATTTCCCCAACTGATGGGAGAACTCAAGAGTTAATTTTGTTTAGTTTTAAGTTACAGTTAAGAGGCTTAGTGATTAAAGTGTGTAGGAAGCTGTTGTTCCAGGAACTGAAATGTATGACCGGACCTACCCTAACTCCTGGAGACCAGCAAGCAATTCAAACTTTGTGCCCCAGGAGGACAGCAAGCAATCAAGATGTTATCTGATTTGTGTACTGCAAATCAGATACTGCAGCGAGGGAACATCTGCCAAACAAGACATAGATAAAGAATTATCAGTCAGCAGATGAAGGGATGCTGGAAAAATTGCCAGGCTGCAGCTTTTACCTGATTAAAAGCTTTATCTTTTCCCCTGAATTCCAAACCCCTTCCCTACCCTTTCTTCTCATAAAAAAGTTTGGCTGGAGATGAGACATTAAGATGGTTTTTCAGGTACATTACCTGCTGTTGTCTCAGATTGCTGGAATCTGAATAAAGCACCCATAAAGATCCATCTTTGTCTCTACTTATTTGTTCTGGTAGTGATAGGCAGCATAGATGAAACTTTTTTGGTTTCTCAACTAGTTCCTCTCTTTTTGCTTCTTCTATCCTAAGCCCTTCCTTGTTTCACTATCCCTAGCTTGAATAAACATCCTCTAAAAATCACCTGGACTTGCCCTAACCGGTGTGGCTCAGTTGGTTAAGCATCATCCCACAAAGCTAAGGGTTCTGGTTCAATTCCCAGTCAGGTCATATGTCTCGGTTGTGGGTTCAGTCCCTGGTTGGGGGTATAGGAGAAGCAAGCAATCAATGTTTCTCTCTCACATTGATGTTTCTTTCCCTCTCTTTCTCCCTCCCTTCCTCTCTCTCCAAAAATAAATAAATAAAATTTCAAAAATTAAAATAAAAATAAATAGGAGGCAATGTCTCAAGGCAAGAAACTGTCACTCAGAAATATTGTACTAAAGCTAATGAGGTTGTGAACTAACTAGACTCAGGCCAATTCATGAAAGAAGATGATTATTAATGTCTCCAGCAGATGGCGCAAGCTGCCCTCTGCCTGTGATGACCTATTTAGCATCAAAATAGGTTTCCCTTTCATCTGACTGGAACAGTGGATCTTTGCCAGGTAAGGGTCTAGGTTAGGAAAGAAATTTTTCAGTGGGATTCCAGGAGATGCTAAGTAGGAAAGACAAAATCTGGATGGTTTTTAATTTATTTCTCATATTAAACTGTTTTAAAATGACTTCACCAATAACAGTATTTCATTCACATCATTTGGGGCTTTGAAAAAGTTAAGAATTCTTCCAAGACAGAGTTTTAGATTGTGTCCCAAAGAACAACAAAGTACCAAGAATTCAGATATTTGAAAATATTTTTATTAATTGGTGAAGGTCTCATAATGGAGAAATCTTTCCTATAACAAAGATAAACCAAATCTGAAAGAAACCACAGGGAAGGTGACATTTATTAGACATTATTGAGATCAGCCAATGTTTCCTCTGCTTCACTAGTTACTCACAAATAAATACAGTGTTCCTGCTCACGTTTTGAACTCTAACCTATGCATTTTTATGAGCAAGCAAAGAGTAAAACCGAAAACATTTACCTCTTTGGGAAGGTGGGGGACATAATATGTCATCCCTGGGATCATCTTCACAATCTGGGACAGAAAGTAGAACTTGAACTTGATTAATTAAAGCTTCTTAAATGCCTGCTCTCATAAGTTTCCAAAGAAACACGAGTTTGGAATGTTCGGGTCATTGACTGATTTCCAGTGAATAGTTGTCCTGGCAGCACCTACTATCTTCCTTCCCTCACATCCACTGGCATCTTAACTCTCTGCAGTCTACTTTTACTGTCAGTCTGCCACTAAAACTTAATTTTTTTAAGATATTTTAAAATATAAAAGTAATATATGTTAACTGAAGAAGCATTGGAAAACACTGAAGAGTATAAAGGAGACACCCATGATTGCGTAGACAATGGTGACACATAATTCTAACAAAGAGCTTGTGTCCAGAATATACAAAGAATTTCTACAAATCAATTTTTAAAAACAATAAAAAGAAAAATGGTCAAGAGATTTGGACCCTTCATCAGCATATACTCAAAATGGACAATTGCAGTTTTGTTAGTGAAAACCATAATGCACATGATGAATTTAAGCTTTGTCCACAAATTCTTTGATCTAGTATGCCTCCTGATCCACAATTTCACTTTCTGCCATTCCTGTTACCCACAACCAGCCATGGTCCAAAAGTATTAAATGGAAAATTCCACAGATAAACAAATTTTAAATTGCACTCCATTTGGAGTAACATAATGATACCTCTTGCCTTTTATCTGTGTCCTACCTGGAACTCGACTTACCCCTTTTTCCACCCAATAGTCACATAGTAGCCAATTTATCAGATTGACTGTCTATATCAAAGTGCTTATCTTCATGTAACTCTTATTTTGCTGAATTATGGCCACAAAACACAAGTGCAGTGATACTGGCAATTCAAGATATGCCAAAGAGAAACCGTGCAGTGCTTCCTTTAAGTGAAAAGGTGAGTATAGTATAGTGCTTTCATGGAGACCACCTTCACATTACTTTTATTGCAGTATACTGTTACAATTTTTCTATATTATTATTGCTATTATCATTAATCTCTTACTGTGCCCAATTTATAAATTGAACCGTATCATAGATATATATGTATAGAAAAGACATAGTACAGTATACATAGAATTTGGTACTATTTGTGGTTTCAGATGTCCACTGGGGGTCTTGGAACATGTCCACATGGATTACAGGGGACAACTATAGACTTAAACATGGGGCCTAATTCCACCTGCCCCCCTTTGTCACTAGTCTAGGTGTGGGCACTGGCTTTCAACAAAGAGAATAAAGCTGATGAAACATGAGGCTTCTGTGATTAAGCTGGAAAAGGCCCCGTAGCTTTCTTTCACTCCCTCTCATGGTTCTCTCAGGCAGCATGAAACCTACCATGTCCTGTAGTGGCCCACAAGGCAAGGATCCTAGGCCTCCTGCCAAGAGCCAAGTGAGTGAAAGACCCTGAGCAAAACCACCCCAATGAATTGCTCCCAAAGAACTGGTGACTCACAGAAACTGTGAGATAATGCAGTTTTTAAGACATCAAATTTGGGGAAAATTTGTTACACAGAAATAAGTAAGTTATACAATGAGATATTACCACACATATACCAGAATAACTAAAATTTAAAACTTTGACATGTTAAGAACTGACTAAAATATAGACAATGGGAACTTTCATTCCACTACTGGTAGGAGTGCATTCTGGAAAACCATACAGTATGATCATCTACTAAAGTTGAATATCTACATACCCTATGAAAGAATTCCACCTCAAGGACACACATAAATGCATACACATGTGCATCACAACTCATGTGCAAGAATATTCACAGCAGCATCATATGTAAGAGGCCAAACCTGAATATTTACTAAGAGTAGTTGGGTAAGTTGTGGCATGTCCACACAACGGAGCACTAAACAGCAGCAAAGAGTCATGAACTACAGCTTTATGTACTACTACAGCCACGTCTCACTAACATGATGAGTGAAGGAAGCCAGACACAAAACCGTGAATAATTCCAGTCAGGATCCAGTTAAAAGAGAGAAACTGCATCAGTTATTCCAATGGAGAGAACACAAGGTAAAGAATTGTTAACTAGATCATTAACCAGATTGTAAAGATGTTAACTTGATGACTAAAACTCAAAAAAAGGTACGGGGAGTTAGCTTTTACCCTTAGTCTGGGGGACAAAATTAAAATAGTAGAATTCCTGAAATTTAGAAACTTAGAGGTGGGGCCTCTTCTTGGAATACTACCCTGATTCCTGGGCCCAGCTCTCTGGTGTTGGGACTGGCTTCTTGGGGTGTGCTGAGGCTGGCTCTGAAAGTCTTAGGAAAATCACAAACTTGACTCAGCTACAACTGTGGGAAGGCACTGTAACTGGTTGAGGATGGGAGGGTGGGGAAGAAGCATTACTAGGGTGACATTGGGAGTAAAGGGAGCCAGCAGAAAGCTTTCAGGAAGAAGCAAGTCCCTTCCTTCTTCAGACTGCAGATTCTCTCTAGCCGAGTTTAGGGGAACAGCTGGCACAGAAACACAGAAATGGGGCTGGTGGACTCTTGACCTTGTCACAAGGCAGAGACTAGAAGGGTGGGTTTGGAAGTGAGATAGCTTGAGAGCTGACACAGAGAACAAATATGTAAACTTCAAAAGCAAACAAAATGAATATGTGGTATTAATAGTCAGATAGTAGTTGCCTAAGGGAGAAGGGAGAGGGTAGCAATTGGGAGAGGAACAAGGGGAACTTTCAGGGGTATGAGTGACATTGTATGTGTTAACCTGGGTAATGGGTGTACTGACCAGCAGACAAAGCCTAAGATTAACATCCAGCCTTCCAGTTACAAAAGGCAACAAAGATTCTAGGAGCTTCGATTCAGTGTAACCCAGAGTTGAATACTTACTAAATGTGAAAACAGGGCTCTTCTTGGAATACTTCCGATTCCTTTTTTCCCATTGACCTCTTTCTTCCTCCTCTGACATCTTATAGAAATTGTTGTCTGATTTCACAATTAACACTGAACTATATAGAATCTTCTATTGTCATAGATTATATCACATGTCCTAGCGCTAGTTTTGTTTCCCTAGCTGGATGGTACACCTGAGGAGTAGAAACCCAGTTGTATTACTTTATACATCCAAAATGGCATAGCTCACCCTGGCTGGTGTGGCTCATTGGATTGGGCACAGGGCTGCAAACCAAAGCGTCTCTGGTTCGGTTCCTGGTCGGGGCACATGCCTGGGTTGCGGACCAGGTCCCCAGTGGGGGGTGCATAGGAGGCAACCACACATTGATGTTTCTCTTCCTCTCTTTCTTCCTCCCTTCCCCTCTCTAAAAGTAATAAATAAATAAGCAAACAAACAAACAAAACAAACAAAATGGCATAGCTCAAGACAAACTATAGATAGCTGGTACCTGATGATCAGCTTCAAAATAACTTTAAATATGATGGCATTAAAGTAGCTCCTCATTTGACACCAGATAACAAATGAATATAAGAAGAGATCATTCTTTTGAATTATTAATAAAGGGAAGTCCAAAAGATGACCCAAGCAAAAGTGTACATTTTTCAAGGGAAAAAAATCCTTTCATTAAAAATTCTATTTTCTGGACTTCCGGCAAAGATGGAGGCATAGCTGGACACACTGTGCCTCTTCTCACAACCAAGATTAAGGACAACAAAAATATAGAACCAAAAAAAAAGAAAACCCAACCAGGACAGAGAGAAAATTGAATTGTGCAGGAGTCCAACAACAATTTGCCCAGACCGGTAAGAGGGGCGGAGTTAGTGGCCGGTGGAGCCCGCGGCAGATAAGCCAGTGGTGGTCCCAGACATGCAGTCACTCCAGGCGCACAGGCGGCAGCGTTGCCAAATGCGAGGAGGCCAGGCAGGGTGCACAAGGTGGCGGACCATGGACACACATTCACACACAGATAAACCAAAAACGGGCAGCAAGACAGACTGCCCAACGCAGGGCCCCAGCACCGGGAAGTGAAGCCTAAAAGCACCCACTGAAAATACTTGTAGGGGCTGAGGTGCCGGGAGGGAGTCCCAGCCTCACAGGAGAGTTCGTTGGGGAGACCCACCGGGTCCTGGAGCATGTGCAGGCCCACCCATGTGGGAATCAGCACCAGAAGGGCCCAATTTGATGGGGGAAAGAGGATGAAGGGACAGGAATCCAAGAGGGAGCAGGGAGCAAGCACCATTGTTCCCTCTTGGACCCTGCCCCCACATCCAGCATCACAACCCAGCTACTGTGCTGCCCCACCCTGGTGAACACCTAAGGCTCCGCCCCTCACTATTTAACAGCCGTGACCAGACAAAAACAAAAACAAAAACAAAAAAAAAAAAACAAAACAAGGATGGCTCAAAAGGGAGAACAGACCAGGGCCCAGGAGCTAATTCATATGAGCGACCAGGAGGTGGTCAACCTATCAGATGCAGAGCTCATAGCACAGGTAGCCAACCTATCAAAAGCACAGTTCAAAGCTCTGGTGATTAGGAAGCTCACAGAATTGGTTGATTTTGGTTGCAAATTAGATGAAAAAAATGAAGGCTACAATAAGTGAAATGAAAAACGCACAGGGAACCAATAGTGATGGGAGGAAAACTGGGACTCAAATCAATGGAGTGGACCAGAAGGAAGAAAAAACACCAAACAGAAAAGAAGGAAGACACAAGAATTCAAAAAAATGAGGAGAGGCTTAGGAACCTCCAGAACATCTTTAAATGTACCAACATCTGAATTATAGGGGTACCAGAAGGGGAAGAGGAAGAGCAATGAGTGGAAAACTTATTTGAACAAATAATAAAGGAGAACTTCCCCAATCTGGCAAAGGAGATAGATTTCCAGGAAGTCCAGGAAGCTCAGAGAGTCCCAAAGAAGTTGGACCCAAGGAGGAACACACCCAGGCACATCATAATTACATTAGCCAAGATTAAAATGAAGGAGAGAATTCTAGAAGCAGCAAGGGATAAGGGCACAGTCACCTACAAAGGAGTTCCCATCAGACTGTCAGCTAATTTCTCAAAAGAGACCTTACAGGCAAGAAGGGCTGGAGAGAAGTATTCCAAGTCATGAAAATCAAGGACCTACATCCAAGATTGCTCTATCCAGCAAAGCTTTCATTTAGAGTGGAAGAGAAGATAAAGCACTTCTCATATAAGGTCAAGTTAAAGGAGTTCATCATCACCAAGCCCTTATTATATGAACTGTTAAAGGGACTTGTCTAAGAAAAAGAAGATAAAAAATATGACAGTAAAAAGACAGCAAACTGACAGATATTAACAACCACACCTAAAACAAAAGCAAACTAAGCCAACATCTAGAACAGGAGCAGAAACACAGAAATGGAGATCACATGGAGGGTTAGCAACAGGGGAATAGGAGGAGGAGAGATGGGGAAAAGGTACAGAGAATAAATAGCATACATAGTGGGTAGAAAATAGACAAGGGGAGTACAAGAATAGTGTGGTAAATGTAGAAGCTAAAGAACTTATGACACATGGACATGAACTAAAGGGGGAAATGTGGGTGGGAGGGGGTGTGCAGGGTGGAGGGGAATGATGGGGGAGATAACTGTAATAGCATAATCAATCAAATATATATTTTTTAAAAATTCTATTTTCTCTTTTATTTTTAAAAAGAAATGTCTTCACTGAGCTTAACAACAAACACCAGCACTGGGCAGGGCACAAGCCTTGGTTCCTCTTTGCTGCCTTTGCCCCACTTCAGGTGGTGCATTGCCAGTTCATGAGTCCCTCTGTATCCTTCCCACTCAGTCCTCAGGCTTGCACTTGAGCTGGCATTCATCGTCTTCCATAAAAAGCAGCACTGTAGATGGATCTCCACACGTCAGCCAGGCTATTTTTAAATCTCCTCTCCTGGAGAACCCTAAATAAAAGTATTGTGGGGTGGCTGAGGGCAACCCCACTGCTGCCCAGCTCCTGCCCACCCCACCTCCCACCCTCCTCCAGCCCTACTCCAGGGCCTGGCAGGTCCTGTGGAAATGCCCCCCTGGCATGCCCCCAGATCCTGTGGAAAGGACCATTCCTGGAGGGAGGTGCAGCCACCACCAGGCCCAGCTCTCTTCCTCCCAGACCTCTGGCCCATGCTGCTTGCTTATCATGCTCTCCCAGGGAAAAGCCACCCCTCTCCCCTCTTGGGCCCCTTGCTATCCCCTTTCCCAGCCCTCACAATGGCCTGGTGCCCTCCTTTGGGCCAATTTCCTGGAGGCTTCCTCCTTAGTGGCCAAAGACCCAAAAGCCTTGTGTCTGAGTCCCCCACCCCTAACCTGTTATCCACTGAGGACCCTGCTGTCAGCTGGCTGGCCTGGACTGTGGCATTGGGCCCTTCTCTTCTGCTGCTTTCCCTGGACAGCCCAGGCTAGCCAGCACCCCTGGGACAAGCTCTTTGGTTCCCACAGAGAACTTGCCAGCTGCCCTCCCTGCCTCCCCACTACACACACACACACACACACACACACACACACACACAGTACCACCACCACACTCACCAAGCCAAGGTCTAAGTCTCTTTGATTAAAACTCATTGGGGAATAGGGTGACTAGAAAATGAGGTGGAAGAAAGACTTATTTCATACATGCCCTTTCTGACCTTTTGTATTTCATGTCACGCAAAATAATTCATATTGGACTTCCGGCCAAGATGGAGGCGTAGGCAGATGCACTGTGCCTCTTCTCGCAACCAAAATTAAGGACAACAAAGATTTAGAAACAAGAAAACAACCAGAACTCAGAAAATCAAACTGTTTGGAAGTCCAACAACGATTCATCCAGACTGGTAAGAGGGGCGGAGTCGCGGCAGGAAAAAGTGGAGGTGCAGACCGGGCATGCAGGCAGCAGCGGCTGGCAGCCCCCAGGTGCACAGGTGGTGGCTAGCAGACCCTGGGCACAGGGTGGCAATTGTGCAGAACCAGTGAGGCCACACAAGGCGGCTGGCTGACCAGGTGGTCCCACATTCATGCGCAGATAATCCAGGCAAAGGGGAAGCGGTGAAAGGAACTGGAATCTGAGAGTGAGTAAAGCAACCGCCATTATCTCCTCTCAGACCACGCCCCCACATACAGCGTCACTACCCAGCGACTGGGCTGTCCTGCCCTGGGAAACACCTGAGGCTCCACCCCTCACTATGTAACAGCCGTGACTAGACAAAACAAACAAACAAACAAAAAAAAAAAACAGAAATGAAAATGGCTCAAACCGGAGAACAAATCAAAGCCCCAGAGCCAATTTATCTAAGCGATGAAGAGATTGCCAACCTATCAGATGCACAATTCAAAACCCTGGTAATCAGGATGCTTACAGAATTGGTTGATTTTGCTCACAAATTAGATGAAAAAATG
>PVKU01011520.1:0-42677 GCA_004027475.1 Anoura caudifer | reverse complement strand
GGCATGTGCCTCTACCAGCGGGAGGTTTGCAGTGAGCGGGAGGGGCGGGGGCCCTGCCGGCTGGGCTCCACCTTGGGGCTGGGGCTGCTGGGAGTGTGGAGCGGGGCCTGGCGGCCTCGTGGGCGGAGTCGTCTGGTTGCCGTTCTTGGCTTTCCTGAGTTGCTCACGACGTGGCGCCCAACCGTCAGGTGGAAACGGCAAGCAGAGTCTGTCACCTGCACACATAATTTCAAAATCGTGACGCAGGTGTCACGTTGCGGTGGAAGCAGACAGCACGGCCCGGCCCCCCCTGTCCTCCTCCCCTCGCCCCCCCCTCACCGCCTTCTTTCTTTCTCCTTTTCCTCCTCCTCTTCCCTTCTTCCTTCTCCTTCCGCAGTAGCCGCATTCAATTAGCAGATGTTTATTTTTTAACTCTAATTGTATTTTCAGTTACAGTTGATGCATACTTTATTAATCTCAGGTGCACAGTCCAGTGATTAGACATGTCTGCACCCGACGAAGGGAGGGCCCACCTGGCACCACACGTGGTCATTACGGCGTCGCCGACTGTGTCCCGTGCTGCCGCTGCACCGTGGCTCTGTGGCCATAACCGACAGTCTGTCCTTCTTAAGCCCGTTCACCGTTTTTGCCCAACTCTCCAACCCCCTCCCACCTGGCGACCGTCAGCAGACACTGGCTGCGTGTCCTCCGTGTGCCCTGCACTGGCCCGGGCACGGACGGCCCTGCAGTGGACAGAACGCCCTGGCTCGCCCCTGCGTGGCCTGCATCCAGGGAGGGCTGGAGGGGTGAGACCTGGGGGCGTCGGTAAGTTTTCTGGGGTGTGAGGTTCGGTCAGGGAGCTAAAACAGACTGCCTTTTAATTTAAGAAGAAATTAAAGACGGTCTCCCGCTGGCTTTCGAGACATGTTGAAATCGTTGTTTCAGAATTTCGTGTTTTGCCTTTGATAACAATCAGAATCTCCCTGCAGCCATAGGGGGCTTTCTCCCGTGTCAAGAGGGGGGTGTCCATGTTGTTAATTTCTTCAGAATCGTAAAACCACAGTGAAGCGGTCCCGAGGCAGGCGGGGGCGATGGTCCGGACTCCGTGCCCGTAGGAGAAGCGCGTTGAGACCGAGCGGCGGTGACGGGCGTCCTCTCTGGGCTGTGCCGTGTCTGTGTCGGGGAGAGCTGTCCGCCCCTGGCCCCTGGGGAGGGAAAACGCAGAGCAGTCGTTTGGTGGAACTCGTACTCCCGGGATAAGACACGACGTGGCAGGCCACGTGCGATACGATGCTAATATATTTGCTTTAAAACTGTGCTCCCAGCACATCTTGTAAACACTTGCATGGTTCAGAATGTACTCACATGTTTAGTGTTTTTTTTAGTAAAATACTCAAAAAGCTAAGGTCGTTCTTCTTGTTTTTGATGAATAGTACCTATGCTTTGCGGTAACGCCGCTCCATGCGGCCAAGCGGTAGGGGACACGGAGGACATGGGTGCATGGTCCTCGAGGGTGCGATGTCAGTGCCTGAAGGGGGAGGGGGACACCCCCGTCCCACAAAAGCCAACCGTAAGAGCGGCACCAGCTTGTTGAGCCCCGGAGGGTTTGGGTCTCTGGAGTGTAGGGTTGGGACCCACCGAGGCTTCCCAGACAAGTGTCTTCCCCAACCCTCTGAACTCTCTCAGCCTCGGTTTCCGACCTCCTGGGGCACCTGCCGGCAGACGTGTGTGTGGACGGAGCTCCCCGGTGCACGGAAATAATGTCGGGAACGGTGATTGTCATCGTTTCGAGTAAAATGCTGAGTGTAGGTCGACAACATGACTCACCGTTTTGGGACGGCACTTTTTCAAGTATCCGGACCTGCTCCTGCCACTGGAATTCTTGTTCTAACTCGAGCAATGAAGCCAGATCACCAGGGGCTAGTTTGTCCCCAAACCCACATCTTTCTGCATTAAAATCTGTCTGCTCCAAAGATGGATACTTCCTGTCCTGTTTGTCTGGGACACTAGCCTTAGCCGTGGAGGGGAACCGGAGCTCAGATGGCAGCATGGAGACCCACTGGCCGGGTGAGCCGCATGAACGCACCCAGAGTCCCGGGGGCGGGCACTGCTGAGAGAGCACAGGGCAGACCTGCCACCAGGATAGATAAGGTGGCCTCTGTGCCGAGATGACAGGCCTGAGTGTGTTAACACACAGCCTGTCCCCCCTCCCTTCCTTTTTTCTTTCTTTCACTCTATTCTGTTTTTTTTTTTTCCCCTATAGATTTCATTCATAGAACAGGAAGGAGAGTGGACTGAGATTAAGGGCAGTTGCTCAGAGGGGTTGCAGGCCTGTGCTGGAGGCCTCACCTGGCCGGCGAGAGGCTGAGAGTCTGCTTAGCCCCCTGCTGGGTAACAGGAGCCGCCAGGCCAGCCGGCACTGCCCTGTGACTCAGAGAGAGGGACACCACGGTCATCCTTTCGACCCTGCTGCCCCTGCCTCTCCCTCTCCATGGTGCCGCCCTGTGCCAGGCACTGGGCAAGGGACGATGAAACAGTCATGTGAATGAGGGCCTGGCTTCTGCGGAACGGGATGGAGCGGTGGTGAGCGGCACACGCCGACGTTGAATTCTGCACGGGAATGCAGCTCGGGTCCCAGGGGCTCTCTGGGACCCTGCGGCCAAAACAGAGGTGATGGAGAGGCCGGTTCTGAAGTCGCTACATGAGAACGGACTCACTCCCCTCTTACTATTTTTATATTTTGCAAGTTCTGTTTTTCTAAATACAAGGTTTTATTCTTTCTCCTTAAAATAACGAGAAGTGCACATTAGTTGGAAGTTCCTAACTTGGTAACCTGAGGGATAATTGCTCACAGCATATGGTGTCAAGGAGGAAAAGCTTAGAAACCTGCACGTGCTCTGCACACCTATGCACAGTGATGGGAAATGGATTTGTTTTGTGGTAACAGAGGACAGGAGGGCCTCCGCGTATTGGCTAATGTCTGCCTTTCTTTTTGATCCACGGGTTGTTTAGCGGTGTGCTAACTTCCCAAATATTTGGGAATTTTCCAAATATCTTAGTGGCATTGGGCTCTGATTTAATTCCATTGCCATTAGACAAGGTACTCTCAGGAGTTGACCGACATCTTTCCCGCTGAATGTCCCCTTGCGCCCGAAAGAATGAAAGACAAAGATCGCCCGTGCTGGACTGGTCAGTCATTGCGGTCAGTCAAGCGACACTGTTTGACAGTGCTGTTTACAACTCCTGGGTGCTGACTTTTAATACTTTTGGTCTAGTTCTAACGTTTACGGAGACAGGAGATTAAACCTCCACCTAGGGTTGCGGGTTTCCCCCTTTCTCCCTTTAATTCTGTCTGGGTTTGCCGATGAGTCACAGGCTCTCGACTGAAAACCACCGGTCTGGCTGACCAGAGAGGGAGACGTGACCGCCTCCGGTGGCCTCAGGGACGGCCCAGGCCGTGATCGTGGCCAAAACGGCTGAGCAGGGTGAGGGGCACTGGTGCGTGTCTCGGGGCACACAGGCATGTGCGTTTCATGCACTTCTGAGCAGTTTCAGCATCTCCAAGTGGCGGCAGGGCCTTGGGTGTCAGGTTTCACATGAGAATTGTGTCTGATATCAAAATAATTTTCGAGTCTGAGAGGATTCTGGTTAATAAAAATGGTCGTCCTTCTTTTTAAATTGAATTAACTATTATTTATTTTACTGTTGTTCTGTTGCAGTGGGGCGGGTGGAGTGCATGGTGGGGGGAAATTGAGACAGCCATTCGTCCCTCTCACGGCACTTGTGTGAAGTTCCGCTTCCCCAACCCGGTGCCGCCGTCCCCGTGGTCCGTTTCCTGACCCCCTGACCCCGCCCTCGGTGCTTACTCTGGCCCGCGCGCGCGCGCACACACACACAGGCTTGCAGCTGAAGGAAATGACAGACGCTCGCCCAGGCTGCATGAACGTCCACTGTGTCCCACCTGTCGCGTGTTAGTGCCACCTCCCCGCCACTTCTAACTGCGTGTGGCTTTTTCACACGCCAGCTAGTGATGCCAGTAAACAGGCTGGAAGGTTGTGTGTATTTTATTTTAAAGGCGAAGAGCATGGAGGGTTCGACAGCCAGGTTTCCGTTTCACGGCCGTTGGCCAGCTTGTTCGGACGCAGAGTCTAGAATCTGCGCAGAGCGGAAAACGGCAACGCTGTTGAGCACCGGCAGCTTCTCCCTGTGGAAACCTGTGCAGCGCCGCGGAGCTCTCACCTGGGTTTCCCAGGTGCGGTGTAAAGCGGCAGCATCTTAGGCTGCGAGTCGGTGCACGCGGCTTTTACAAACATGGGCCTGGGCACTCTGGTCTGAAAGATCACAGCCCGTGCGTGGTGTGGTCAGCGGTTTGGTGCAGTTTGCCTCAGCCAGGGAAGGCACTGGCTGAAGAGGCAGGGGCTGTCCTGGCATCGTGAGGGTGGGAGGTGGTGGATGCTCCCTCTTCCACGCTGAGCCAAAACCCCGTCACTCGCTCCCACGCGCCTACGGCCCTATGGCATCGCCTCATTGCAGTCTGCACTTGAACAAGACCCCCGGGAGACATGAGTTCATGGTAAGGTGTGAGTGGCGCCGTTTCCCAGTCTCCCTGCATTAGTGTCCCTCCCTGTTCAGCCCCTCTTTTCCCTTGTACAGGTTCGAGGTCATGGTGCTCCCTGTAAGGTGCTGTAATTTTTAACTCTGCATGCTGACGACAAGGTGATTCATCGGCCCACTTCTCACCGGCCCAGGGAGCTGGACCTCTCACAGGCTCCTCTGGTGTTCATCTTGTATACCTTGCAACGCCAAACAGAGCTGACCACAGCGCGACCACTTGACCACCAGGAGAAGCCACCATCAGAACTTCCTAGTTAAGGCAAATGCTTGGTATTGACACCAACAGCCTTTGGGGTTTGGTGACGGCTGCTTGGGGTCCCAAACGTCCTGCCGGCTGGTGCCAGAGCTCAAGCACACGAGGACAGAGCTGCTCAGTGGGACCCCGTCTGCGGGTGCTTTTTAGCTAGCTGATCGCACGAGGCGACTCCACCAAGAGGAAACCTCAGCTGGCCTAGCAGAAATATTCCAGGGAAAGACCGTTCTCCGTGCCAGCCGGGTGGAGAGTGTGTCATGTGTTGGTTTTAACCGGTCGAGGTACCAACCATTCTTTGCTCTGTGGCACCGCCAGCCACAGAGAATTTGGAACTCCGCCGCCACCCACAGACTGCTCAGTGGGGGAGAAGTCCTTTGCTACCAGCCGCTCTCGGGTTCTGGTTTCTGTGACAGCGCTCCTCCGTGTGGGGACCTGGGTTTCAGCGCGGGCCCTCTCTCCGTGCCCCTCGTTTGTCCCTACACCCCCCGCCCCCACCGCTGCGCCCTGTGGATGTTCTGCCGAGTTCTTAGAAGATCTCTGAGTCCTGTCTCTGGGAGAGGATCTTTGCCTTTCTTGCTGACGTTTTAAGCAGACGCTGGGTGTGGGCTGCTGTTCCATTTCCCAGCACGCTCCGGGCAATTACACTGAAATATCCCAAAGCCTGTTTGTGGAAGGGGTGAGGGTTTTGGCTCCAGGGCCTGACCCTCTCAAGAGGACGGTGAGACAGAAGGGTGAGCAAGAGCCCTGGCTGGTTGGAGGGTAGCGGGTGAGTCCTTGGGGGCCTGGTCAGCCCGGTCAGTTCCTGTCAGTGCCTGGAGAGCTCCTCGGGTTTCCAGGACTCGGCCCCCCTCCCGGGGAGCCCCGTGCTATGTGGACAGTTTCCCAGGAAGAGAGGGCGGGGACGTGGGGAGAGGCTGGCGGCTGTTTCAGAGCAACGCTCTGGTGACGTTCTCGTTCACCAGGAAGTCGGCCCAGTCCGCCACCATGGTGTTCGTTCCCTGCGGCTGACGTTTACTGTGGCTGCTTTGTACCTGTTTCCCCTTCCAAATAAACCCGAGTGCGGCCCAAAGAAGAATGGGACCCCCGAGAAGCGCAGCTAGCACCACCGCAAGCCCTCTCTTAGCTTCTTTAGAATTCGCCACCCCGGGGCCTAAGAACTCAAAGTCTAGGAGTTAGGATTCTTGGATGTGACAATCTAGTCTCCTGTGACACCTTCTTCCCTGACAGCTGGGTCCACCGTGGTGGCCTCTTCTGAGCAGGGAAGGAGGAATCGGTGAAAGTGATGCCATCTCTAACGTTCGGAGAACTCGTTTCTGGAAAGAGTGGTGAGAAGCTGTACCTGCTGCCTTTCACGGGGCGTCACCCCAGAACATCGCCACTCCAGGGTAGCTGGCTTGGAGGTGAGCTTGGTTCTGCCGGTGGGAAAACGTCCCCCAGGGTGCGTCCCTGAGGGAGTGGGGCATTCTGGAAGGGGGCTCCAGTTACTGCCCTCGGAGGGAGACAGGGGCTTTGAGCCAGTGAGGACCCCCCCCCCCCACAGGTATGCATGGAGCTTTCAAGGGGAGAAAGTGATTTGGCTCCGTAGGTACCCGGTCGGAATGAGAACTCACACCACGCTGAGGTACCGCTCTCCGCGGTGGGAATAGTAAGCATCGCAGCCTGACAACTCGCAGGGTCGGGCAAAAGCAGAGTTTCAGTTGGGCGTTTGGAAAACAACGCAACAGTGAATGTGCGACGGTACGAGGATGACCCCCGTCTGTCCCTTACGCGCCGGCAGCTGTAGACCTACTTGGCCCCACGCTGCGCTCAGCTGGGGAGGCTGAGGGGCAGGTGCGCGGTGTGCTCTGCAGGTGGGCGTGTGCCGCAGCACAGCCCGGAGAAGAGGGGCAGGGGCCGCGCCTTCACCTGGGGAGCCGGCGATGCCCCGTCAGGAAGAAAGGCCCAGAGACGCGGCAGGACGTGAGGCGAGTGTGCCAGGCTCTTTCCCGACGCGGAGCTTCTCAGCACGAGTGTGGAAGCCACCCGGATGCCGGCCCGGGGGCTGCTGGTGGAGCGGGCGGTGGTGCGGTGCGTATGTGCAGCGACGCAGCCGCAAGAAGAAGTCGGAGCCTGGCTTCTGCACATAGTGTTACGATGAGGAAGAGAGTGGTTGTTAAAAAACAAACAAGCAAACAAACAGAATTATATTTAAAAAAACAGTAGAATGATATAGGCAAGGACAGACCCTACACATTTTCGGATAGGCCTGGTTATTTGGACCTGACTTTGGAACCAAGTAAACGTTGTGTATTGCTAAGTATTACCTAAGTAACAGTAAAATGTAAAAAAGTGGAGACATAAGGCAACAAATGACCCCAACTCTACCTCCAGCGGATGAGAAGAGTTACATAGAAAGAACTACTTCGCACAACAACGCAGAAATGAGCTACGTGCACGTTTCCCGTGGGCTGTCTGGAGACACGTTAAAAAACTTTAACTGCACTCTGCTGCTTTCGTTTTAGTAACGATGTCGATATTGTTATTCTGAAACAATTATAGGGTTACACACATAACCATTTTTTAGGGTGAGAAAATAATGTTGTAATGACATTAGGATACCAGATTTTTTGGGATAAAAAAATCAAATCAATCAATCAACCAATCAATCAATCAGTACACGATGTAAAAATCGTGTGCTTTTTCACATGAAGACGCGCCGCCATAGGAACCCACGCTCTGTGTTTTTCTTTTTAGTGAACACGTGTTTCCTAGTCCCTCCCCACTGGAGACACCCAGGGTCTCTCAGCAGGTGAGCGATGAAGAGGGTGGTGTGCCCTTCCGCCGAAGTCCTGCCCCGTAACAAAAAGAGCGACCCGCCCGTCCGCACGGCGGTGGCGTGGCTGCATGTCGCCCGCGTCAGTTACAGCAAGGGAGGGAAGCGGGTGCGAAGGCTGCGTTCCGGCAGAGGCAGAACCTGCTAGAAAGCGGCTGCCTGGCTGGGGCCGGCTGCGGCGGGGCGGTGGGGGGCGCCCTGCATGCAGAAGCACGGGGAGAGTTTCCCGGGGCGGTGAGAAGGTCTGTATGTTAACAAGGGCGCGGGGGTTTCACGGGGTGTACGTTTTTCAGACCTCATCAAACGTTAGGTTCCTGTGTGGGCGGGGCCTGTAAGGCGAAAGCTCACGGTGCAAGGAGTTGGCCAGGGAGCTGTGTGTGCCTGTCCCGGGCTCTGGCTGCACCTCCCAAGAAGGGCTGTGTCCAGGATACCAGTGGGCAAGGGAGCAGGGAGTGCGGCCAAGAGCCACACACACGCCCTGTCTGCCGTCAAAGGTCAGGTCTGGTGCGTTCTCCGGTTGCCTAAGAATGAGCAATCGGGAAAAAAGGCCACACCAAGCAACCAAAGTCCCATTAAAAGTAGGCACAGAAAAGGGAAGGGAACGCCATGTTAACCACATGTCTCTGGAAGAGGTTTCCTGCTGGGACGGCAGGCTGGGGGCAGGAGAGCATGTGTTCGCTGCCCGGGTCGGGGCAGACCCGGCCTCTGCCTTCCCCAGGACCTGGTGCCGGCAGGGGAGGGCAGCCCAGGTCCTGCGGTAGGAGGCGCACCTTGGAGCCCGTCTGCGTAGGGCTGGAAAGGGCTCTGAGGGCTCGTTAAGGAGTGTGGCTTTCTCTCTCTCAGGCACCGGGGTTTTCCGGGAGCTCAGGAGAGTGATGTGATCAGGCCGTTGTAGCTTTGTCCTTCACCGTCCATTCCGGCCGGAGTGGGGAGGGCGGCTTTGCTCAGGGAAACAGGAGTCAAGCAGGGCGTGGTCCGGGGGAAAGATGACTTTATTCCAACCTGAGACAGCGGCGGGGGAAATGGAAAAGATGCCACAGATGGAGGGGAAGTGCCAAGATGCTAACGAAAGCAGCTGTTGGCCGAGGTGTCCCCGTGTGGGGATGAGGGAAGGCTGGGGAACCGGGGGGGGGGGGGGGGGGGGAAGAAATGAGAGGAATTAAGGTTCCTGGCATTGGGACTCTGGGCAAGTGCTGATCCCACCAGCAGAGACGGCCCGTAAAGGGAAGAGGCACGTTCGAAAGGAAGAAGCTGCAGCCTGGGGAGGAAATCTGGGTTCCACGTGCCTCGGGGTGCCCGGGAGCTACAGGGCAGCCATATCATGTCAGGTTTCACCAGCAACCGTGTTTCGGGAGATATCGTTCGGCTCATGGGAATCCGCGTCTGAATTGTCAGGAGTTGTTTCGTAACACACTCCTGCAGCTTTGCCAAAATGTTCGTGGAGCGCTCCGGCATTTCAGGGAGCGCCCTGCCGTAACACCGCTCCAGAAAGGGACTTAGCTTTCGCACGTCTTAAGTCTGCGGGTTTAAAGTCTCAAACTCAACTTCAAAATGTAACCGCTCCTAAAAAGTACGGCGCGCTTCGCTGCGGACGTGCCAGGCAGCGTGCTAAGCGCTGCGAGCCATCCACAGGGGGGTAGGCACCGGGTCGCCGCGTGGAAGTGAGGTCCAGGGACCCAGGCGGCCCCCTGCTGGGAGAAAGCAACCCGGCCCCTCTGGCGAAACCTCAGATGGGCAAGCATTCTACCGGAGCCAAATCTGTTCCCCGCTCCGATTCCGCTCCGATTCCGCTCCGATTCCGGAAGTGCCCAGGGAAGATGCCTCAGGACGCGTTCGGGAGCCGACCCTGCGCAGAGGATTCAGAGGAGTCGGAACGAGTCTGTGCAGGTCCGTGGAGCCCTCACCCCGACTCCTGATGGTGACTGCACCCCCGTCTCTGCCCGCACACGGTCCATGCTCAGCTGCTGGAAGCTTTGCACGCAGGGTAATTAAGTGACTATTGAGGGAATATCCTCTAGGCTTCCTGATATTGGACTCCTCTCTTAATTGAGAGGCGCTTATTCGGGAAGTCCATTCCTTCAGGATGTGATCAGAGCGCCGACTCGGCCCTAATGATGTTTAATGGCAGAGGTTGGAATTTAATGGGGGTGATAATTTCATGTAATTGGGGGCCTTCAGATAAATTAATGCACCTGAGTGGCATCGCGTGTGGGGCTGTGCCCGAGTCGAAGGCGCGCTTGCTGCCTGCAGCTCCGGTGAGGACATTCGGTGCTGGACCCCTGGGGGGGCCCCTGTGACCTCACCCTGAGCCCCTGGCTCTTTCCAGGAGGGCGCCCCGGGCATGGGCTGTTTTTCACAGCAGACAGACACCCCTGTGATTTAGTCTCAGGTGAAATGTTAGTCTAAATTTATGTTTTTCCTTTAAAAGGGAAACCACAGGCCGATTTAGGGGAGTGATTCTTTACCTGGGCCCAGCACCCTGCGTGGCCCCTGGGTGGGAATGAACCGGTTTTTACTGCAGCTGCCGCCTCTGGCGTGGAGCGTCGTTGGTCCACCGAGCTGCTTCTGTCAACACCGTGAGGCCGGCACGAGGTGAGACGTCCAACAGGTGTGCCTCTCATGGACAGGCCTGCGAGCGTTCGCGCTGGGCGAGGCTGACACGCGGCAGGAGGGATTTTCCTGGTGGCGGGAGGCGAAGAGGCGTGATGCTGATGTCCCACGTTCATTGGCCCCGACGATGCGCCACTCACTCACTGTGTTCTGGGCCGGGACGGCGTCTGTGTTTAATGAGTTGGTTATTCTCTGTCCCCTGTGACGAGCTGTGAAACCCTAGCTTAAAAAGTGGAGGCCTCTGGGTTAGCCCACGGGTCTGCAGGCTTGCCTGCCACCCTGAGTCCCCACGCAGTGTGTGGCCCGGCTCCTACGCAGGGCTCGGGCATAGCCCAGCTGTCATTCCAGAATTCACTGGAAGAATCCAACCGGCCCTCCCATCAGGTAAGCTCCGTGACCACGCCTGTCGATGGGTCGATGCTTCCCGTGGACGGAACACCCACGTCTGAACTGTTGCCTGGGGGCTACTGCACCTCCACAGGTTGAAGACCCTGACACAGGACGATGCTACTAATGTCACCATGCGTGACGGAGGCATGGCAGTGAGCAGGGATGCAGGTACAATTCGGGATCTGTATCATATTTTTAATAAGGGATAAAAGTGAGGATACTCTGAGCCCGTCAGCCCTTGTCAGAGAGAATCAGGAAGCTCTAAATGCTCAGGATAAACCCAGAATGGTCTGGGTTGTTGGAAGGCATCCAGCGGAGAAGGCATCCTCTTGCCTTAGAAGGCCTGTGGGCCTTGGACAGAGGGCAGCACCCCTGTCTCTCCGGGGCTGGGGGTGGGGAAGGGAAGAAGACCCTCCAGGCGGCACTCCCTGTGACCCGGCCGGGACTGTGTGTTGTGATACTCACACACCTGGGCAACAGAAACGTGAAGATGGGGACCACCACAGCAGCGAGTCTCTCTTCAGCACACCCCCAAACACTCCTGCCCTTTGAAAAGCCTGCACATTGTCACTGCCCATGACAGAGATGGACCAGGGACTTTAAAAGATGCAAAGACAAACATACGTAATCTAGCAATTCTGCAGTGCCTGCGAGGAGTCACGTAAGTAGTCACCTCAAGGTGTGGAACACAGAAGACCTTCATAAAACGAGACGGTGGCTCTCTGCGTGCCCAGCTGTGCTCGCTGCAGTGCCGCTCATGGCTAGTACGACCCCGGACCGGGAGAGACTGTTGAGCAGTTGGAGAGCGGGCGCTGGTTAAGTGACTCCAGCCTGCCTCCTTGGCACGGGCGGGGGGCTCAGGAGGCGTGCACACTCCGGTTCTCGCTCTTTGTGTCCCTCTTGGTGTCCTCTGTTTGCGGGGCCGTCGTGTTTTCACAGGTCTGTGTGGTCTGGTCAGGCATGAAGCGGTCGTCACGTGACCGTAACCCACCGTGATGCGTTTATGAAGATGTGGGAGAGGTCCACGTGGAGCAAACATGAAGCAGGTTGTGGTTTGTGGGGCAGAAATCGATCAAACGTAAAAAGAAATGTAAAAGGTGGAGGGTCGGAGGGTTTACAGACCGTCCATGCTGGTATGAGAGCTGGCCGCTCCTGTCTGGTTTTACAGAAACTGCAGGAAGAAGGCTTCATGCTAGGCCAAGGGGGAGGGGACTCCTGGGTCATTGTCCCAACCCAGAGTCCCGGGGGAAGCCTGACCCCATTCTTCTGTGCCCTTCCCACCAAGCCTGGCGATGGTCAGTGGCCAGCGCCCATCCAAGAGGGCTCAGCCCTTCACATCGCCTGCGTGCTGACCCTCTTAGAAGGACCTACAAACACTCATACTTGGGAATACTGCTGTCTGCAGAGGTCTCGGCGTGGTACTTTGAAGTTGCTCAGCCTCAGGCAGATTCAGAAGGAAACAGAGACCAGATGGAAGGTTCTTTTGCAGGAATTATAAAGACTCTCTGTGTTGTGGCCTGAAAGTGCTTCCAAGATAAATATATATTATTGTGTCTCTAAAGAGCCTTTTTTTTTTTCCCAAGAGAGAGGAAGGGAGAGGGAGAGAGACATCAGTGTGTTCTTCCACTTATTTTTGTATTCATTGGTTGATTCTTACATGTGCCCTGACCAGGGACTGGGGACTAAACCTGCAACCTTGGTGTTATCTGGATGATGCTCTAACCAACTGAGCTACCTGGCCAGGGTTCAGGAGCCTTTTGAGACATTAAAAAAAAAAAAAAAAAAAAATCATTTTGTCCCTTGTCGTAGTCCGTTCAGGCTGCTGTAACAGAATAGATAGCAGACACGTAAATTGCTCACACTTCTGGAGGTTGGAAGCCTGGGTGTCAGAGGGGGACCCTTCTCCCTGTCACAGAAGTCTCATTGTGTCCTGGCCTGGTGGGAGGGGCTGTGGAGCTCTCTCTTATTCAGGTGCTGATGCACATCCTGAAGGCCCCACCCCGGTGACCTAACACTTCAGAAAGGTCCCACCTGCCAGCGCCATCAGGGGTTCGGGTCAGATTTCAACGTCTGGGTGTTAGGGAGACACGCATTTAGGGCACAGCACCCCCCCCCCCCCCCCCCGCCGTGAATTTTAATAGTGCGGATGCACTGCCTGTGTGTCTATACATTGTATACGTGTCTTGCTTTAGACCCGAAGGGAGGTACATGGCTTTGCTTCCTCCCCCCAGGAAACTTTTCTGGTCCCCTTGAGAGTCCAGAAAGCAGGGTCCAGGTGGGGACCCCTGACACAGGTTGGTGACACGCAGCCGCAGACATCCTGGGAGAGGACAGATTGGGGGCCACGGGAGATCGTGGAGAAGGGAAGGGAGCAAACTTCCTGGGTCACGCGTGAACTTTCAGCCTTCGGCTCCAAGCTCCAGTGTAGAGCTCAGTGAGGACTATCCATGGCTCCGGTACCCATCTTGTGTCGGTCGGAAGAAATCCCTTCACACACACACATAAAACTGAGGTTCATTTTCAGTGAAACATTAAGTACCAGCGGGCAGGAAGGAGCTCCGCACCCAAGGTATTCATGCCCCCTGGCCACACCCTGTGCCTGTGAGTGCAGGGCTGTGCGCTGGGGGTGGGGGTGGGGGTGGGGGTGGGGGCGCGGTTGCAGCCTCCCGCTGTGATATCTGGCGAGGGGCACCCGCTCAGCAGCAATCATTGACCCTTAATGTCTCGCGGCAGCGTATCCAGACTAATTACGCTGCACGCTGGTGGACCCCTTCATCCTTTCATTTTTAGCCAGTTTGAAAATGAGGCCCCAGGGGTGTGAGCTGATGCACCGAAGAGGAGAAAATGCGAATCTCTCTGACTCTTCCAAGTCCTGCTTCCTTCTCTCACGAGCAGGATTTTTGACTTCGCCCTTCCGTTGCTCTCCTTTCTCCTCAAGGGCTGGCGGGCTGTCGTGTGGTGGGGGCACGGAGCGCGGTTTCGCAAGTCCGCTCCTGCGAGTGTTGACAGAGTTTAACAAATGTATTAGACAGAGCCAGCTCCTGTCAGGAAGCAAATCTAATTGGACGGCTGCGGGAGGGAGGAGACAGGTCTCTGAATAATGCATGTGCTGCGTACGTTTTTGAGCCATAAGAACCCCAAGATAGTTCTGCCTTGGTTTCTGGTTTGGTTTTTCTTCTGACTTCTAGTATTCTCAGATTGTTAAAGGAACTACCTGCCGCGCCTAAAACGTTCGCCAAAGGTCATGTCCTTTTGCCGATCTATGGGCACCAAATTGAATCCCCTCAAGTCTTACCTTGGGAGAGCATGTTTTGAAAATTGGAACTTAAGTTTTGATGATTTAAATAGATTAGTTACAGAATTTTCTATTCTTGCCCTATTTCTGGTATTCACGTTTTTCAAGGTTGGGTTCGCAAACCGTGGGATACAGAGGAAAGGAGTAGCCACGTCCTTGCCAATGAAGAATCCCTAAAACAGAGAAAGGACAGCATGAACAAACCCTCTCTCTTTGGAGTGGGGCCAGGATTAACTATGCAAGTCCCTGATCTTTTCCGGGGTGATGGGGTGCCCAAGTTTAAGCTGTAACCACCTTCATGACGTAATTCATAGCACAGCTTTGGGAACTTCCGTCCCTCCGGTCAGGCAGAGCCCGTATTACCTAAGTCCGGGCAACCCAGGTGGCATTTCAGGCAGGCCTCCTGCCACCCCTTCAGTTACGGGTGGCATCCACCGTCGCTCGTACAGGTGTCTTTTTTGTTTTGTTTTGCTTGCATTTTCCTCCGCCCAGCTGGCCACCCAGTACCAGTCAGGGTAGCTTAGAGGCGTCATCGTTCTTGAGAAGTCCACCGGGAGGTAGCTAGATGGCATGTTGGTGACTGTCAGGTAGGATGAGAGGCCAGGCCCCAGGTTAGACCCCGAGACTTCTAGGGGTGGCCGTGCAGAAAAATGTGCTCAGGAGGGGGTTTGGTCGGTGCCCTAAACTCACAGCTGGGGACTCTTCTTGGTGAAGTCATTACGTACCGATAAGAAAGCCCACACAATATTCCGATGATATAAAATGTTTCACCAAATCGTATTTTTAAAAAGTTCTAGAGAAACACATAGCAGTTTAAGAAGTCTTTTTGTTCAATAGCAAGAAGAGGCTCAACTCATCGCTCGCTGTCTCAGGTCTGGTGGTAACATTGTCATCGGGTCTTGTCATCCCGGGAAAAAGCACCGATTTAGCTGAGAGTTCCTGCCAGGTGGTGGTGGGGGCCGCACTGTGGGTGGGACGTGCCCCCTTCTTATCCCCGCCAGCTCTGAGCTCTCAACTCAGGGGCCGGGCGTCTCACCTCCAGGACTTCGCGCCTGGACAAGCTCTCGCGGCCAGCATGTGTGCTGCAGAACGAGCTGCTGAGCGCCCCTTCCTGACCTGCCGTTTGTCCTTCCCACCTGCTGTGAGCTTTTGCAGTCTTGGTTCTTCTCTCTAGCTGTCTGTCCCAGCTTTTTTTAAAACCCAGCGCTGTGATGAGCATGTCTTCTCTATTTTCCTCTAAGTCGATAGTCAGTGTTGGAATAGTGAGTGTACGTATTTATAGAACTCTGATAAATGCAACAGACTTGTCCCTAACAGGATACGGAAGACCTCCGACGAAACAGAAAGCAACCATTCATACATTCGTTCACCAAACAGATGTTTATTGAGGGCGTAACATATGCCGGGGACTTGGCGCAAAACAGGTGCAGCTCTCCCCTAGCAGACTCTGGAAAGGGAGGTGGATGATGGGAGTTAGAGTTTCCGTGTCTGAAACCAGATGTCTTGAAAGCATGTCCGTAAGCCCAAGACCAGGTCAGCCCTGCCGGCCTGCCCAGGACTGGGAGTCTTCTGGGCTGTGAGACTTTCAGGGATAAGCCGAGGCGAGTCCTGGACTCACCTGCAGCTACTGGTCACCCCACAATCAAATGTGAAGTTGGAAAGTTATTGAGAGTGGAAAGCAAGTCCCCTCAGTCACTCCAGTCGGCACCATGCCGCCTCGGTCACCATTGCTAAGTTCTCCATCTGAGTTGGCTTTTGTGGCAAAGACCTTTTGAGAAGCTTGAAGCCAGGGGTTGGGCTGTTTGCTTAGCCAGTGGGCCTTGGAACTCCATGTGACACAATATACGATTGCTTCGAAAAAAAAATGTTTGGGAACAAGGCAGAGCAAAAATAAGCAAACGTACAAACAGCACCAAGGCCCGCTGTGAGCCGAACACCCTGGGAGGGACGACCCTTGGCCTCTGAGTTCTTCCACTGCCAAACTTGAACCCTGTGACGAGTCCTAATGGATTACCATGAAGTGCCCTGGGTTCATTAACGTGGAGGAGACCGGAAACGTCACGCACCATGAACGCTTCGCTTATGAATGATTGAGGTGCTTCACAGCCAGCCACCACTGTGGGCTCAAACACTCTGGAGCCAAAAGTCAATGCGAAATGGGAGATGCAAGAGGCTGGGAGGGGGCAGGGCTTTCCTCGGGCCTCCGGGCCGGCCTCGGGGCTGTGCGCTGCTGCGTGTGGGGGCCTGGTTCGGTTCTCCGCCCAGGCAGCCCAGTGGAGCCGGGTTTCAAAGGCCAGCCGTGTTCTACCAGCCCCTGACAGGCTCTAATGAAGAGATACACAGCGTCTGGGATGTATTTGAGGGAACTCGGATGCTTGTGGTTTTGTATACAGTTATGGTAAATAACCAGCCCGCTGATTGCTGTGGTCTGGCCTTTGCTGGGAGTGCGGGGCCCCTGGGGACCGTTCAACCTAGATCACCCGCACCTACCAGACAGCCTGGCCTCACAATCACAGGACACCGGCCGGGCGGGGCTGCCGGCCTGCCCGCTCTCTCCCCAGGGGAGGGCTGTGCAGTTAACTAGGCTTTGGGGGCCGAGAACCGTCTGCCTGTTGGGGTTGTCACTCAGCATTTCCCCGTTCCCCATGGCTGGTTCTGGGAGGCATCTCAGCAAATGAGCCCACGTGGGAGGGGAGGCTGACTGCTGAGGGCCAGCGGGGCTCGCCGCCCTCGCGGGGGTGGTACCTCCCCATCCTGACGAGGCGCTCCGCCCAAACCAGAGCCACCTCGACGGCGGTCTCTGGCTCAGATTAGAGCTGGAACACCGTATAAGACCGATCCCTTTGGAACGAACACGGGAGCTCATGGTCTCGGTCCAGTTTCAGCACAAAGAAGGCGTTTGCTGCTTTGGGACCAGGACTCACGTCGTGCTTCCCACCGTGCACAGGGGGAGGTCAGGACGGAGGGCACGGGGCTTCCCTGTGGTCAGACTGAAGTCAGCCCCACACTCGAGTGAAGAAGACGGGAGGGTTGCCTTCCCCCAACCTGCAGACATGAGCAACTCTTAGGCTTAACAAGGCCTTGTCTGTGTGTTCACTGTCCCTGCAAAAGCAGAGGCGGGACGGTGTGGGGTCAGGGAAGAAGATGGTGTGCCCAAGGACTGCTTCCCCGTCGCCCGCTTCCCTTCGCCCCGCCCCGTGCACTCCGGGAGAGGAGCCGTTCCCAGCATCTCAGACGGCGTTTCCGTGCTGACCGGGTGCCGCTTCTCCACAGCCCCGGGGGCCGCCCTACTGGACCCCAGGTTGGGGAGTTAGGGGCGCAGGGGAGGCTCTGTAGAAGCACAGGCGTTCTTTTCCTCCCCTGCATCGAGCCTTCGCCAGAGGTCCGCGCCCTGAGCCTTTGCATCCCCCGCAGGTGACGGACCAGGGCAGGCAGGAACCAGGCCGCCCCGCCTGCTCCTGGGAGAGCCGTTTAGTCCTCTGCCCACTCTGCCCAAGCGTAAGCTCGAAGGGGGCCGGCTCTAGGGGCCAGGACCCGTGTGCCTGCACTTTCTCGAGTTTTTACAGCCCCTGTTCCAGCAACGTCACTTTAAAAAAATGAAAAATGCTCCCTGGATCGTCCACAGTCCAGGACACACGGTTGATTCTGTTGGTCAGAAGGTCCCAGAGAGATACCACCGAGCCGCCGGTGGCATCGCAGGGACCTCGTCTCGGCTCGGAGGGGGGTTGCTGGCAGCCCCATCGTGCCTCCCCGTGGCCCACGCACAGCAGAGCTGTTGGCGCTGCCCAGTCCGACCGTCACTCCGGTGTCCTTCTTTGTGGTCAGTGGGGCAAGTGCAGCCGTCTACTCGTGAGGTGGCTGATGGTCAGGTTGGCATGCAGTCTGATGGCTGTCCACAGAAATGGCTCCTGAGAAGGTGTATGTGGCAACTGTATTTTTCCTGACTCTTGTCCCAGCCAGCAGGCTGAGACATGCGTCCCGGGAGTTTGTGTTGGGGCAAGTCTTTAAGAGTTCTTTGTCTGGAAAGGGTGGCAGGGTGTGGAGGCAGGATTGCCGAGGAAGGTGGGGCAGCCCCCCCCCCCCCCCCCCCCGGAGACCTTACTGGGAAGGCCTGGGCCCAGTGCGCAGGGCTGGGAGACAGACGACTTTGAACCTGGGTGTGCGCCAACCGCAGGCCCAGCAGCGCCCCTCACAGGAGAGAAGACCGCTGGTAGCTTCCTGAGCCGACTCCAATGCCCCAGGAGCAGTGTCTTACGTGTTTGCCAGTGACTGGGGCAGGTGTGCTCTGTGGGCTTTCGGCTCTACCCAGGGCAGCAGGGTCAATACTTTGAGACACAAGGAGGCCCCAGGGAAGGGCGGGGCTGCTCTGGGAGGCAGCCCTGGTGGGTGGGAGGGAAGAGGAGCAAGTGCAAGCTCTTTGAGCGGTGTGCAGGAATCCACTGCTTGGAGCTAGGTGACAAAGTCTACAAAAAAATTTTTAAAAAAGTGTCATTTGCTCTATTTAATCTCTACAGAGATTTTTCATCTGACAGCGAAATTGTTCATCAGTGTACCAATATGTTTTCACAAACAAGGCAAAGAGTCCTAACATTTTGCAAAGTGAATGCATCCAGAGAAATTCCGGAGGACGGGCGGCATCTGTTCTCCGCCGCCTTTTACCTACCGTGGAGACACGTTAAAATTGGCCTGGACGGCCAGTGAGGCAGGCTCGCTTGCCTTGATAACCTCTGTGCTTAAATTAAAAAGGCTGCCGTAACTAGTTGGGTAATTGTGTGAAAATTTGCTCCTAGTGTAAGTACAAACAAGTTAGAAAAGTATATGTCATATAGATCAATTTTATAAACCCATTCAGAGCAAAGACTAGAAAAATATGTGCAAATATTAACCGATTAACCTATCAGCAGATCATTTTAATTTTCTTTCTAATCCTGCAAAGAACCATAACCAAAAACTTTTAAAATAAAAGAAACAAAATGTCTAGTTTTAAGTGATTTGGGGTAGTGGCTACTGTCGCCGACAGATCCTGCGCAGAGACCTAGCCTGCTCTCCGCGGCGCTGACGTCGCCCCCAAGGGGGGGTGCAATGGCCTTCGGGGTGCAGGGCCCCAGCTGTGCGTCCCGAGCTCTGTCTTTCTGGAAGGCTCTGCAAGGGAGGGAGCGGTCCGTTCGTCTCAGCCACCCTCCCAGGACACGCCGATGTGTCCTAAGGAGGACGCCACGTGCCGTGTTGAAACCTCAAGTCCCGGAACCTCCGGGACAGGCATCTCGGAGCAGAGACCAGCTCACTTCTGAGGCGGCCGTCGAGGGATAACGGCAGGATCCCACTTTGAGTATCGTGACAGCGGAGCCTGATACAGTTTGTAACAATTTAGATTGAAATCTGAGAACTCTAAACAATTTATTTACAAAGAAAGGCACAGATAGGTTTTAACTACCTCATAAATTGGCTCTCCTTGACCGCAGAGGCAGCAGACAGGAGCTTCTTGCGGGAATCAATTAGCCCTGGGCCGGGGCTCGTCCCCGGGATGGGATGGGCCTCTGGGGGAGGGCTCTCAGAACTCCCGGAGGGGCCGAGCCATCACCAGCTCTGCGCTGAGCAAGGACACGCTCTGGGGCTTCACGCTGAGGCTGGGGTAGGGCTCCTTGGGGATGCTCTCGATGAACCCCTGGAGCAGACGGGGAGACACACTGGGTGAGTTCCAGAACGGACTCCTTAGACCAGGGAGTCTCAGCCTGGGCACGAAGGTTGCTGGGCTGCATCCTCTTTGCCGTGGGGCTGTCCCGGGCCTTGTAGGATGTTCGGCAGCGTCCCTGGTACTGGTTACCCACCAGATGCCAGGGACACCCTTCCTCCCAGCTGTGAAAACCAAGAAAGTCCCCAACACGGTCGGATGGCTCTTGGGATGGGGTCAGTATCCCTTCTACCCCACGCCCCTCCGCAGCCTTTGAGAGCCGTGGCCTCAGGCAAGGACAGTCCTTGGGTTATTCAGGGTAGTTTTTCAGGGGTTAATTTTTTTTTTCCAAGTGCAGATTGATATTTGGATATCATTGCCTTCTCTCCTCTCAGCCTTTTCTGAGTGCCCAGCTATACGATTACATATTGGCTAATTCTTCCATCTTTAACCTGAAGCTTTGACAGGAAACAGCTTTTATCTTCTCTGTTACATGGAGGGGGGTGGGAGGGGTTTGAATATCTATTGCTTTGCATGCAAATTTTAATCCTTCAATCACCTTCCCACAGCTTCAGGGGGTTGCTGAGTCTCCACCAGCCCTTCCAGACTTGACCTCAGGCCTGTGAAGGGACTGGAGGAAACCTGGAGAGGTCATTTCCTCCCCCCGCAATAATGTCCAGGTTTTAGGGCAAGATAATTTCAGGGTTGACCCAGTCTGTTAGCTCAGCCGAAGCAAGAGACGGCTCCCATGTACAGCCTGCCCGCCCTGCCTGGGTCTCTCATGCAAACGGCCGTTTTCACTTACTTACCTTCTGTGTGTTGTTCCCCAGGCTCAACTTTCTTCTTTTTATTTTGTGTGTGTGTGTGTGGGGGGGGCGGTTTGTGGGAAAACTTCATTTGGTGCCAGTTTTCTTTCTTTTTTCAGGCAGGGCAAAATTTAAAAAAGCCCAGTGTTTTGGCAAATTCTACAATAGAATAAAACAGAAGCACGCCTTCATTCTGAGTAGCCATCATTAAGCAGAACTGAGACACGTGCGTTTTCTCCCCGAGCTCCTAGCTGTCTAACGGCAGCTTTTGGGGGGCTGCTCTGTCCGCACCGCGGGCGGGCACGGGCCATTTCCAGAGCCGCTGCCTCTCTGGCGGAGATGGCCCTGCGTGCGTGTCGCCTCCGCTCTTGGTGAGCATGGTGCCGTAAATCACACGGCTCCGGTTTTCTTCCGGCTGCCTGATCATTTCTCTGGGGGCTGCCGTGTCCTGCTGGGTCACCCCCTTCGCAGAGTGCGTAGGAACGCACGCAAGACCCCAGCCTGACCCCAGGGCACTGAGCTTTTCCACGCTCTCAGGCGAAGCGCTGTATGTCACGTGATTTTTTCCAGCGTTCCCTCCCCACAGAACATTTCTGTGCATGTGAGACACTGGGATCATGAGGGGCACGGAGAGTCTGACATCTGAAGCCGCCCTCCCTGAGATTCAAACCGGCCGAGAGGAAGGAGGGCGAGGGCAGCCTTCCTCTGTCTTCAGAGTGATAAGGTGTGAGAGACCCAGGGCCCAAGAGAATCCCTTATCCACCCTGATTGTTTTTCAGATGGAGAAACCGATATCAAAGGAAGGGAGTTGTTCCCCTTGAAGGAGCTGGGTAAGGGCAGGGTTGGGACGAGAACTTGACCCCACCGACTTCCAAGTTCTTTGCGCCGCAGTTCGCTGCCTGTCTGCACCCGGACGTGGCAGGTTTCTGCCCCGGGGCCTTTGCCTCAGCCACTCTCTGGCCTGTGGCCATCTTCCCTCCCCTCCGATACTGCCCTCACTCATCCAGCCACTTTCTTTAGTTCCCTGCTCAGGCGTCCTCTCCTGGGAGGCCAGCCTGTCTGCGGCAGCAGCCCTGCCGTCCGCCTTCTCTCTCCTTGCTTCGCTCTTGTCCCAGCGTTCACTGCTGTCCAGCATGATTTCCGTTTGCCAAGTGGGGCCCCCAAAGCACCTGCTTAAGTTAGATAGTAGATGTTTGGGTCAGAAAAGGAAGGTCCTGCTACGCACCTGCCAAGGTGGAGTTACGAAGAACTTAGAAATGGTTTAAAATGATGAAAAAAGGGGAATGTCACAAGTGATCAAATAAACACAGGTAAAGCGACAAGATACCATGGTATGTGCCAGGAATCCAGTGAGCTACGTTTGCCAAGTCAGATTTTGTTGTCTCATATCCCTCCGTTCCTGGGACAACAAACAAGCCCCAGGGTGTGTGTGTGTGTGTGTGTGTGTGTGTGTGTGTGTGTGAGAGAGAGAGAGAGAGAGAGACAGAGATTGATTTCAAGGAACTGGCTCCTGCGATTATGGAGGCAGGCAAGTTCAAAATCAGCAGGGTGGCTGGCAGGCAGGAGCCCCAGCGAATGCAAAGTACCACGCAGAGGTAAAGCGGTTTAAAATACAACACTTCGCCGCTAGCGAGCGAAGAAAACCTTAGAACACATCTGTTTCGCGTTCTCTGTATAATGCAAGACCCTATGATTTTCGTGACATAAAATTGAAGAGTGGAGTGAGAACAGAAGAGGCTGAGATGAAAAGAATGAGGTTAAGATGCAGGCAGACCTGCCTGCAAGGAGGAAATGGGCAAGGTTTGCAAGAAAGCTAGAGATGGCGAAAAGGTGATTAAAACCCGTTAGACACAGCAACGTATCGTGTCAATGCGGTAGAAACCTGAATCGGTAATATAAAATTTGAGACGCATTTTTAGACCGCTGGGGAAGTAAGGGGGTGAGCGATGAAATGGATGCAGATGACTGGATGGGTACAGAAGGTAGATTCGGAAGTATCGAAGAGGTAGATCTCAGTGGAAGATAGTAGGTAGGTAGGTCCGTTGATGGAAAGATTCGTAGGGAAGTTAGATGGCTTGATACAGAAGACAAAAGAGAAATGGGTGAAGATAGGAGAGGGAGACAGCATGAAGGGAAGGAGATGGATGCATACTGAGAATAAGGATTTTCTATATTCCAGTTCAGCAGCGGAGAGAGTGTCCTTTGGTCACGGGACGATGTGGTCAGCAGAACCAGATTTAACCCTCCCCCTACCAGTCTCGGATGACGCTGTGTGAGCGAGTCTGCTGCTCGGGAGGCCCAAGGATTGGTGGCAGACCCGTGCCTCTGAAATTTGGTCAGCAGCAGCCACTCTCCGCTGACGCTGCGGCCGCAGCCGGTGGTCGACCAGCTCTCCGAATCCTGGTCTCTCAAATTCTGGTTTCCACAGTTCCTGAGCTCTGTGTTTCTCTAAACCCTCTATAAAACCTTTTCAAAAATGGTAAGAAAAGAGAAGTGACTATCTGGTAGACAGATCAGGGAAGACTTTTTTAGGCATAAATTGAGCCTTAAAATTACCAAAAAAATATAAATAACAAAAAAAGACATTTGAGTATCACAAACACCATAAACAGCGTTGTTAGGCAGACAACTAGAAAATCATTTACATCAAATGTAACAGACAAATCAAATCATGGTTAGTAATTGGGGGGGAGTTGGGTTTGCCATCTTAAAATATGCCTTTTGGGGGGCCATCAATTATTTTAAGCTTGTTATTTTTAAGAAACAAAAGACTCAGAAATAACCTTTGACCGACCCCCCTAGCTGCCTAAAAGAACTGACGTGGAGCACCTGCTCTCGGGAGGGGGCCACCGTCACCACTGTGGCTCAGCATGAACCAGTGGGGGGCAGACGGGGGACCCTTGGAGGGCCTGTGGCCCCTGTCTCTCTGTCCCGAGGTTGAAGACAGCCTGGCCAGCGTGTGCTTACCAAACAGTGCCTCTCCGTCTCCCTGCGAGTTGCCTCCTTGGCTCCAGACGGTACACAGAAGCCCAAGTGCCCAGCTTGTCCTTGAGCCCATGTTCTTAACGGGACCTCCATATACACATACGGAATTAAATGTAATGTTTTCCCCTGTTAATCTGCCTCACGTCATTTTAATTGTTAGGCCGGCCAGAAGCACTCAGAGGAGGGAGAGGGAGAAAATTTCCCCTCTTCCCCACGTCGTCTAAGTCCAAGTACTTCCACTGCTCAGAAAGACCAGGAAACCTCAACAGGGAAATGGGCAAAAAATAGGAGGGACACAGTTCCCGCAAGAAATACAACCAATGAGCATGTGGATGCAAAGTGTTTCCCAAACACGTGTAAATTAAAACCAAGAAATGCCGGTTAAAATAATAGCGCTTTATACATGGAGGTAGCAAAGGTCAGTTGTGGTTCAGCTGGTTTCAGCCGTGGCGGTGCAGGTTGGAATGGTCTTCCTGGGAGCTTCATGGTGCTCATGGTGAGGAGCTCCAGACGGGTTCATGTCCTTCTCCAGGAGGCTCCAGCCAGGCATCTGTTCCTTCGCAGGAACAAGAAGCTCAAGTCCACTTTCCGCACAGACACCCACGACTGAGAGAGCCAGTCGGGCAGCCGGTGGGAAGCTGCGCGGTGATCCTGAGCGCAGGACGGAGGTTTTGGCGCGTCCACCCGACAGCGCCGTTCGCAGTCCGCACGATGGCGTTTGCAGGCAGTTTGCCATCACGTGGAAAATGGTGGTGATGTAGCCATATAAGAAGCGGGCACAATGTCATATAAGTTTTATTCAAATTTTGTTAGAATGTGTGTAGAAAAATAGTGACAAATACATTTGTTTTTCCCAATTATCTTTAAGTGATTTGATTATAGGCGATTATCATTTTTCAGATTCTGAGGATTCTGCCCCATGGCGGTTTGGAAAGTCCCTGTTCAGTCGGCAGGCCCCCACCCCTTCCAAATTGTGTTTCCCCCTCTCCTCATCTTTCCCCGAAGTGTAACGGCACCTTTCACTAGAAAGCACAGCAGACCTCGCCCGCCGTGGGTGCAGCAGGGCGCTGCATCCGGGCTGTGCGCCCTGGCCTCCCGGCTTCCCGGTGGGCGCGAGGCGCTTCCAGGTTTCTTTCCCCCGCAGCCATGGCTCAGCCACTGAGTCCAGATTCACATGCCACCCGGAGCACACATGGGAACGCGGCTCAGGTACGGGCCCTCCCCTGGGCTGCGGGCAGGTTTGGCTGTCTGCTGGGGCTCCTTTTCTCATTATCAAACAAGAAGGAGGTGAGACTGGCTAGATTCCAGGCTGTGTGCACTATTTTTATAATCACACGTACACACAAACACACATGTGTTTGCAAACAAACATCGCAGTGACAGGAGAAAATTGTCATAACAGAATGTTATGCAAAGAAAATAGCATGGATGTTGTGTAAACAATGTGAGCCTCTTTTTTAAAAAAAGGTTAAAAAAAGACAATGTGTGTGTAAGAAAATTTTACTGGAGTTTCTTTTGGATTGTGGGTGTGTAGATTTCTGTTTTCTTCTTCATACTCTTCCTGTGCGTCCACGTGGTCTGTCCTGAGTCGGAAGAAGGAAGCCTGTAATTTGCAGAACGGGGTGGGGTGGGTAGGGTAGAGGTCACGGCAGCAAAGAGGATGGTAGAGTTGATCTTGGAAAAAAATCCCCCAACATGAAGATTGGCTTAGGTACCACATCCTCCGGAGGCCACGCCCACCCCATCCCTGCCGCCAGCTTCTCCCCTGAGGGGGGTGGGACTTCCCCAGGCCCACTTGGCACATGGGGCAGCTAAGACCTGGGTGACCCTGTGGGGCTCCTGCAGCCACACATCTGGTGCCTGGAGGAGCCGACACGCTGCTATTATCTGCTCTTCCGCCGCCTCCTGGGGGAGGTGGTGAGGCCACCACTGGGCTTGCGGAGTAGATGGCGGAGCAGCGTGTGCCGCTGCGCTTGGCGGCGAATTTCCCCTTGGGTTCAGTTTGGGTTCAGTTTGGGTCCAGCACGTCTGCAACCCGCGGGGACCTCCTTTTCTCCCGCCCTGAGATGTGAATGGAAACTTCCATGCCCGGCAAAGCACTCTCGAGGGTTTTGGTTTTTTTCTCCATGTGCAACTATAAATCAGTGCAGGTGTGGGTTTTCTCCTCCCTGCACCTGCCCCCTGACCCCTGACCCCCATCAGACACCCTGGCTTCTGCTCTGTTGTCCGCTGGGCTCTCAGCTCTCCACAGGCCGGGATGTGTGGAGGGCCCAGGGGTCCACGAGGGAGGGGGCGCAGGGCCGGCTGGTGCTGTAGCACTAGTCCCTCATTCCCCAAAGCCCTGTTTCCTGGGAGGACGCTGCAGCCCCATGGAGGGAGGGCCGTGTCCCGGCAGGACTGCGGGGGTCACATTCCGCAGACCCCAGGGCCCTTTGTTCTTTCAGAGAAAGGAGGCCTTGAGTCCTGGAGAGCCTTCATTCAGCTTCCGAGTGCAATGTGGTGCTGAGTGCGGAGCGCTTGTTTCCTTGGGGTTGTCCTCTTCCCCTCCTGCACTCCCTGCCTGCCTCGGGTGGCCCAGGACGGCATGCACCCGTGCACACTGGCAAGGGGAGCGACAGTTACACTTCATTTACGTGACAAGTGCTCCTTCTGCCAGAAGTTGTCAGGTAATCGGGCAGAGGAACTCTGAGTTTTCCATTCGGTCTGCACTGAAGCTGTCTGGGAAACGGCCTCATGTTCCCAGTGTGCCTTAGGAGTGCGTCTCACAGGAGTCACTCAGCTCTACGGTGCGCAGAGATTGCGGGTTTTTCACTATCACTAGAGCTCAGTTGGCTGCTTTGTCCAAAAGGGACAACCTGAACCTCGAAGGTCCCGAATGAGGCTCGCTCGAGCGCAGGTCCCGGGAGCACTCTCAGACTTTGGACGGAAGTCTGGGGGCAGCCGCCCGACGGCAACCGGGCCTCCAGTCCAGCCCAAGTTCCTCAGCTACAAAGTGGCAAAGCCTGGGCTTGAACTCAGGATGGATTCTGTGCCCAAATAATTCGCTGCCTTTGGAGTTCAGAGCTGAGACGAAGGGTCTCGGGCTCAGTGTCTGCAGAAACATGACCCGGGGCTCCAGTGCTTCCGGTCCTTCACTCCTAGAGCGAGTGAGAGGTGGGTGGGGGCGACACACCACCAGCCTTCGCACATTCCCCGCCCCCCACCCCGCCCCCACCCCAGCTCCCTGGACCTGTGCTGCTTCTCTGGGAGGCTTGCAGAATTTCCAGAGTGCAGATCTGGGGCCCAAAGGTGTGGGCGTTAAGGGGACTTTTTGACTTTGCAAAGCAGGTTTCAGAAAATACACCCTTTTTTCATTCACACACATGCACATTCCTTGTGATCATTCCACCTGCTGGACCTCTTCACCTGCTCCCAGGAGGGTGGGCGTGGCCTTGTCACCAGTCACTTCTGAAGTATTGGTGTGAACGGGAAGTTGGGGATCAGGCAGTGCAGGGGGAGAACGGGAAAACTGACAACAACTTGTGTTCTTCGGCAGCTGGGAGAGGAGTCAGCTCCTCTGTCCTCTGGCAGCACCCTTGCAAAGGACCTGCCTTGGTTTCTGTTGCCGGTCAGGGTCCCCCCACCTCCTCTGTGTCTAGGAGTAAGAAGGCTGGTGAGGAAAGAGGGATTCCTGCCTCTCGAGTCCCGGGCCTGGGCGGCCCTCACGAGCCGGGCCATGGAGGTGAGCCCGCCTCGCCCCACTTCACACATCCCCCAAGAGCCCTGAGGCAGGTAGAGCCTGCGAGCTGAGCCCTCTCTGCCTCCCGAGTCACCCGGTTCCACTTTCTACAGCTTCCTTTTTCCGAGCATGTTTCCCTTATGGCACACTGAAATTTGTCTCCCTGCTTATCTGACAAAATGAGTCAGCTGTCCTCAGGCTCCAGGGACTCCACTCCCCTGGGCTTTGCTGGCCGAGCCTGGCCGGTGGCTGGACTTGGGCAGTGCCTTGGCCTGGGCCTGCCACCGAGATCTTTGGGCTGTGTCCTGACTCAGCTTCTGTGCCTGCCTCCGGGTGTCTTCTGGGGAGCGGTCTGCTGAGCTCTCGGGAGCTTTCAAAGGCCCCTCTGGCGCCTACCTGCATCATGGGGGCCAGCCACTCCGCATCACACACACAGCGGACCTTCATTTCCTCCCAGCTCCCCCTGCGGGTTGGACACCACCCGGAGGCAGCACAGGGCAGCACAGGGCATGGGCTGTCTGAGCGACTCTGGTCGAGGGAGAGGAGGGGGGGGGGTGTGTGTCTGCTCACATTTTGGGGGGAGCGTCTATTAGGTTTCACAGTACCAGTATGTTCTTTGAATGTTTTTTTAAAAAAGTATCAAATTTGCAGCATCACTAGTAATAAAAATACCATTTTATTTATTGTTTAAAATTGGGGGACACTGAAGAAGAATAAATGTGAAATGTGTGTTTCCTACCAACTTTCAGACTTGTCTCGGAGATGCCAGTACGTCCGGACCCGCCAACATGCACCAGCAGCCTGTTTCGCCGGGTCCAGGCTCAGGCTTGGAAAACGTTTGCTGGAAGTGTCCGGTTTACCGAACTCCCTGGTTCCCTGGGGAATCTATGTCATGTGACTGCTAAGTTGTCCTCATCGTTCCTGTAAAAGGAAAATTGTCAGGGACTTCACGGTGCACGCAGGGTTAACCCTTCTCCAACTCAAGGATGCGCTGCGTCACAGTCAAAATGTGGCCTTCGTGTGAAATGCTGTGTAATTACCTTCTAACTTAATATTGACTTTCCCTCAGGAAGTCCAGATTATTGACGATTTACGAAAGCTGAAAAGGATGGAGTCCCATGGAAGGTGGTCGTTGTTAGGAACGCACCGACGTGGCCCCTTTGGTGGCGGCAGTGGGCGGAGCTTCCTCTGCCTGGCTGCGCTTTTGGCGGAGCGGGGGTTTTAGTCCAGCCTGTGGGCACCGTCTGGGTGGGTGGTGGGCCTGGATGGCAGTGACGGCTCTGCTTTCGAGCTCACACCTCACGGTTGCCACAGTAGGAGTCCTTTGTTGACGAAGGGTCCCCTCTTCACTTGTGCTGCTAAACGTTTGCAAAAGCCTCCCTGAAAAGATACACAGGCAGAATTTGCGTCAGGAAGGCTCAGCGTCTCGTAAAACCGACGCTCCAACACTTCGTAACGAAGATGGGGGTGGGGGTGCGGGGCTCAAGGACAGACAGGAAACACCCAACTGTCCGGCAATATGTCTTCCCTAGGGGCCATCCCACTCCCTTTGGGTCACGAGGTCAGAGGGCAAGACCAGCCCCCAGCCTCCGGACACAGGCAGGGGCGGGGGCAGTCACGGGCAGGTGTGTGTGCCCGTGTGTGCCCACATGTGCTCATGTGTGTGCAAGGTACCTTTAAAGCACATTTACTCTCCCTTGTTTCCAAACACTTAAAAACAATTTTTCTTTGCCGGCACGAAGACGTGGTGAGGTTGAAAGGCTCAGCAGTTTTTAGGACCAGCAATGCTGACATGTTGAAAGAAAAGAATTCAAGGGGTTTCCTTGCCGAATCCCCCTTCTCTGGGGATTCGGGAGGGTTGATGAATGAACCGAAACCAAGTCCGGACCGGAGTTGGAATTACAGAGGGAGGGCTGTGTCTTTTTGGAGCAAGCTGTACAAGAAGATGTCAAAACAGGAAAAGCATCAAAACTGTTCTTGGGCCAAAATGAAACTTGGGTCCATTAGTTTTAAACAAAGATAAGGAAAGAAGTGAATTGTGACTTTGGGACAGTTTAGGGCAATAGTTACTAAGCACCGGCGTGGGCTGATGTTGCTGAGCCATGAGAGATAATAAGGAATCAAGCAGCAGCTCGGATTCTTGTCTTGAGGAAGCCCTCTGCCTCCCACTTGCCATATCTGTGCACACTCCCCCCCCCCCCCCCCCCCCGCCCCGTGACAAGCCACAGGACATCCATTAGCTTACATTAAAATAAAAGGCGTCACTTGGAATCTCTCCTTTAGTTGGGGCCAGTCCAGCCTCCTCGGGAAGCCAGAATCTGCCAAGTTTATCTCTCCTGGAATTCAGACATTTAATCAATGACGTTTGCTTTGCCAAGGTTGTAAAAATAAAGCAACCCTCAAAGCGCTAAGCCTTTATTTTGGTCTATGAAGAAATTACAGTGCTTCAGTTGGTGATCAAAATATAAAGAACCAGAGTCTAGGGAAGCAGAAAATAAACTCATGCACGTGGGTGTGTGCAGCAAATGTTAGTGCAAACACAGAACATATAGGCACCGTGAACAGGAAGTGGTGTGCCCACCCGAGTCCCCAGCCAAATGTAAATTCCGGGTGATTTTCAGTCTCCTTGAAATCTCGTGGCTCCATATTTACTTACGAAGAGCAATTGGATTTTCTATGCTTTGTTCCTTCGCCAATTAAACCGCAAACCTATGTGCGTACACACATATTTGGAGGCTCTTTCACTCGGGAATTTCAGTTTCGTATCCCAACATTTACGTGTTATTCATCACACACTTCCCAGCGTGGACACAGGAGCAATCCCCGCCCCCCCCAAAATGAAGACGCATCGCAATGTCCTGTATTTAAAAGCCATTCATCACCAGGAGTTACTCTCCGTGGGCCGCGGCGACAGCTTGCCCGTGTGTCATGCTCACCATGCATTAAGTGTGAAGGGACTTTGCTCCTGGGAGCCTGCATCCATCCCTCTTAATAGACTAGGCAGGCTTTGACCGTCTGTCCCCTTCAATTCTGTGAGACGGGCTGTTCTTTCTATTAGGCCGTGTGACATGGCTTCATGAGGCAGAGAGGAAGGTGTAGCTCTCGGATGCACAGGTGGCACCAGCTCCCAGTGGGGTTCGAAGCCCAGGTAGCTGGGGAGCGGCCCGGGCTCTGAAGCTGTGAGCCTCACTGCCGGGCTGAAGGGCTCTGCGGCGCACACGCCTGTGGGTCCCTGAGGTCCCTGAGCTCCGTGTGCTCGGCCTCCAGAGCAGAGGGCAGCTGGACACAGTAACTCCACTTCTATCTCCCGCTGTTAAGATTAAATACAGGGAGGAGGCGAGGATGCATCACTCATGATTGTCTTTGTGATGACAGCCAGAGCGCTTCCGAGAGCTCTCTCCCTCCATACTTGCTCCGGGGGGCGGGGGGAGATATTGAGATTGCTGGGGAGAAGGTGCGAAGATTTTGTCCGAGAACAACAAACTGTGGCTGTTACAGAGCAAACAGTGGGTTCTCGAGACTGGCAAAACACTTCCAAAGTCTCACTTTCTCGAACCTGAGGGTTCGAGAAATTGCCCGTCTTCCACGGGCAATTAAGATCCCGGACGAGCCCCCAAAACTGTTACTGAGCAACAGAAAGGGTCCGTTATTGTCCGCCGCCTTATGGAGAGATGTCTCTCAAAGCCAGAGATTTGTGAAAAGGAATGGAAATGTTTATTAATGTTATACAGAGTCAAAGTAGCAACCTAATGTCTCCATTAATATATCGAAGTCCTTTAGGATACCCAGACACCCACAGTGCTTCCTATCTCCCTCTGCCCTAAGTCAGGGTACCGTAACTGCAAGGAAGAGAAGCAAATGTCTGGGATCCAGGCTCTTGACACCGTCAGCTGTGTCGTCTTCCAGGCAGGATCTCTGGTTAATCTGGTTAATCTGAAGCCATGTGGCACCTTCTCATGGCCTACTGGCAAGAGTTCTCTCACCCTTCTTCTAGGCAGTCTCTCTTGCTCCCAGGCCACGCAGCTGAAGGGAGCACCCCAAAGCCGCGTGGTCCCTCCTCTACCAAAGCTGTGGGGAAGGGGTCCCCACTATGGCAAAGCCTCGTGGCTCTCCCTCTTCACCAAAGCTGCAGGGGTCTGCACTCTGGTGAAAACACGTGGAATCTCTCCCTCTGGCAAAGCTGCGAGAGGGTCTCCACTCGGGCAAAGCCTAGCGGCAATTCTCTGCTAAAGCCACATGGTGATTTTCCCTCATGGAGCTGCAGGTCCTGCTCTCTGGTGAAACCTCATGGATCTCGCTCCAACGGCTGCCATGCCTGGGTTTAAATCCCCGCGCTAATCCTCCTCTGCAGCCCTATTTCCGACTCTTCTTACAATCCGTTACACCTGCCAGCATTCCTGTATGTTTCCAAGGTTATTGGGATGCCATCATGAATCTGGGCAGGTGTGTCCCATTTTCTGGAGCCAATCTTCTCCAAGCTCCCACACAGGCGCTGTAACTTGGGGTTCCTCCCCCAGTCATGTCTTGGGGGGAGTCCCTTCCATCTCCCCTGGTTCAGAGCATGGTCACAGCTATTTAACACATCTAAGCTACCAGCCAAAGGCTGTAGATATGTTAAAGGACCATGCCATGGATTAGCAGCTCTGCATGTCCCTGCTCCATGTGTCCCTTCCCCCAACTCATACCTGTGGGGGAAGGGGTGAGGACATCTTATATGTCCCTCTAATACTCCCTGGACACCCTGAGTTCTGGGCCCCATTCCAACTCCCTTTTGGGGCCCCCCTCTTGGCTGCACCCTGTTACATGGCTTCCACCCAAGAAGCCCTGTTGTGACTTAGGAAAAGCAGGGGGGCCTGTTTCAAATTCAGGGGGGATTTTCCATGTGAAAAAGGGATGGGGAAGCCTATTTTAACTCTCGCTGATAAAAAGAATAGCTTCTTTTTCTCACATTTTTTATTGTTGTTCAAATGCAGTTGTCTCCATTTCTCCCCCCCTCCCCCCACCCCAGCCATCCCCACTTCCCACCCTAGAGGAGGCTTCTTTTGACATCTATGAACCTAAAAACAACACTCACTCTCTAGTCCCTCATAAGCTTAAGGGGAAACCCTCAGGGTGATCCCTGTGCAAGAGAAAAGAACACGGCAATACCCTGTCCCCACGTCCTGTGCCTGACTGGACAGGCGCTCGGCTTAAAGCCAGCCGCAGACCCCGACCCAGGCATCCAGGTATCCGGTGTGGCACGCCCTCTGCGGAGGTGCGGCTCGTGAGTGGGTCTTGGGCGGACACCTTACATGTGCAGCATCGCCGACGGCTTTGGGGGGAGCCCTCCCGTGACGTTAAGCTGCGTTTTGTGCCCGGGGCCCCCAGGAAGGCATGCCAGCAGCTGCAGGCCACATGCCATGTGCTTTGGGGTTCTCCTGTGTCCCTTGGAGGGATGGGTGGCTTTGTGGGAGTGACACGGAAGGAAGGGGGGATGTGCGGGGAGTTCGTCTAGCCCAGGGGTGATTAAAGATTATGAGTGGTGTTTTGTCTGAGTGGCTCACATGGGTTTTGACACCATTCCCGTCTAAGGCTGGTTGCTGACTGGAGAGACGGGAGGCTGAGAAGCCAGGTGTGTTTCTGAGATCATGAGGCAGGCGGACCCAACTCTGGGGGCCCGGGGCCCGCCTCACTCGGGGGGGTGGGATGTGGGTTTAGCCTCAGACTGTGGAGGTGGGGGGAGCCTTCAGGGGCTGCTGCTTTGGTGGAATGTTGGGGTTTGGCTTTGATGGAGGGTCGCCGGGTGTGCAGACTAACAGATGTGGGCTCAGACCTGCCTGTCACGTGGTCCAGGCCGCACATGCCTCTGATGGGCCCCAGAGGAGTCGCGTGCATCTCACAGTGTCCCTGTAACTCAGAAGCCCCACACCGAGCTGACACGCGCCCACCCTGCTGGCAGCAACCGCAGTTTGCCTGCGCTGACGGGTCTGGCCTTGCGTGGTCTGTGACAAGGGGCGGGGGCAGACCGGCAGCCCCGACTCTCAACACACGAGCCATGCAAAGAGCGGGTTTCCTCTTGTCCCTCCTACCCCTCCCTCTCCGCTGGGGCTTTGTTGCTGCGGCTCTAACAGGGTCGCTGTGGGTTGGATGAACCCTCAAACATCCTCTCTCCAAAATAAAAGCAGGTAACATGACCACGACAGGCGGGCAAACGTTCTGCAGTTCGGCTGTTTCTTGCAAAGCTGAGTCCAGTCTTAAGCCCTGGGACTCAGCGACGGGCTCCTTGAGCTGACAGCCCCGTCCACACAGACACCGACGGCTTTATTCCTAGTGACCAAAATCAGAAAGCACGCCCTGCCTTAGGTGAGTAGACACATTGCGTCAGAGCCACACGATGGACTGGTACTCAGCAATGGAAGGCAACGAGCTATGGAGCTACGAGAGGCGTGGAGGAACCTTGGGTGCATGTTGCCCCGGGAAAGAGCTATTCTGAAAAGCCTGGTGCTGTCCGGTTCCAGCTGGAGGGCAGCCTGGGAAAGGCGGCACGCAGGAGTCGGGGGCAGGGTCCGTGGTGGCCAGAGGTTTGGGGAGGGGGTGGGGCGCGGGGCACCGGAGGCCATGAAACAGGGTGATGCTGTTGTGATGTGGGCATGGCGTCACACGTTTGTGAACAGCCAGGAAGTGTACAGCACGAAGACCAACCCCAGTGTGAGCTGTGGGCTTGGGGGCGTCGTCATGGAGCAAGACTGTTTGAGTGTCACGGATGCACCGCCCCAGCGCAAGGTGTTGCTAACAGGGAAACTGGAGGCAGAGGGAGGGAGCCTGCTCGGACTTGATACTTTCTGCGCTGTTTTCCCATAAATCTGAAACTGCCCCAGAAAATAATAAAGATGTAAAATAAATCTATTAATTTTTCTAAAAAAGCACTTGAGAGGTGGGAGGTGGTCGGTCCCACCAGCCTTTGACTGGGTGGGATGGGGCCAAAGTGGCCTGGGGCCAGGTGGGCTTCCTGGAGGAAGCACCACGTTTCAGTGGGAGGCTGGGGTGAGTGCGGTGAGACTGTGAAGCCCCGAGTCTGGGGTTTGGGAAGGGAAGATGGAAGATTCTGGGCGACTCAGGAGCAGCGGGTGGGAACCAGAAAGACGGGGTTGATCTTCAGTTTTATCCTAAGGGTGGGAAGCAGAGCCGAGGCGCACCCGGACGGTGACAGGCTGTGAGGACATGTTGGGAATGGCAGGGTGACCGAGGACAGCGGGAGACAGAACTGACCCGGGAGTGGTCGGATGAGTCAGGACGGAGAAGAAAGCGCACTTCCAGTTTGGGGGAAACAGCAGGAATTCGGGCAGTTTTGACACAGATGGGACCTCTCTGACATCTTGCACCCGAGTGGTGCTGTTGAGTGCGTTCTTCAAGACGCGAAGTTTGGCCGGGCTATTGCTTTTAACAGCCTGCCTGATTTCCGTGTCCAGCTAGAAGTTCTCTATCCACTGTCGCTGCTTAGCCCTCAGGAGGTAAAGCAGAAGTCTAGACAGGACACTGATGTCGGCTTATAGGCATCCGTTATTTCAAAACCATATTGCCAAAAATCTTCGCGGACAGCACAGGGAGCCACAGATTGTTTCACAGTCTAGGACGGCACCAACCTGCGGTGCGGCCCCTGTGGCCCCAGGACACTTGGAAGGTGACGAGTCCAAATTGAGATGTGCTGGCAGGTTTTGAAGGTTTTGTATTAAAGAGTGTGAAATATTCTGATTAATAATTTTATATTCATGACATGCTAAAATAATACTTTTGGGTATATTGGTTCAAGATTATGTCCTTGAAATTAATTTCAACTGTTCATTTACTTATTTATTTTGGTAAGGTGTGTTAGTTTGCTAAGGCTCCGTAAGAAAATATCACAAACAAACGAAATACCAGCAACACCAATTTATTTCCTCGTAGTTCTGGAGGCTGGATGTCCGAGATCAGGTGTTGGCAGTCCCGCCCACGAGACCCTGAGTGACAGCTGTCCGGCCCTCTGAAAGAATTTGCAGGATCCAGTGACAAATGAAAATATGGGGCCCTTTGTTAAAAAGTTAAGTATTTCAGGATGGTGACCGATCAGCATCACTCTAAGGCTGGGCTGTCCTGAACATGGGACCCTGTGTGACTGTGCAGGTGGCACTTCTATGAAGCCAGCTCCGGTGACAGTATGCACCAGAGGCGAAAGCAGAGGGAGGCACTGGGGATGTGTGTGTGTAAGCAGGGCCCTGGCTCCTGGCTCTCTCTGCAACCTCACGTCCAGCTGTTCCTTCTCTTCACCCCTGGCGCGCACGCTGCACTTTTAAGGCACAACACATGATGACTCAGCGCTTCGGCTCTTGCCGCGTCCTTTGCCTGGACCACACCCTCCAGAGTGGCACCGGCTTGCGTTCCTGCGCTGTGAGGTCTGCTAAAACGTCCCTTCTTCAGAAAGACTCTTCCTCCCAAACCCATCTGATAGCTACTTCTCTCCCTGTCTCCTGACTCTGTTTTCCTTGTCTTGGTTGCCTCCCTAGTTGACCAGATGTCTGTGTGATCATTGTTTCTGGACGGTCCTCCCTGGGCAGAATGGAAACTGTGTGAGCAGGGGCTTTGTTCTGTCCCCTGGGGAATCCTCCGCACCGAGAACAGAGTTTACTGCACATAAGAAACTCAGAAATAACTAAGTGATGAATGCATGAATGAATGAAAGGAGAATGAATGAAGACGTGTTGCTCCAGAACCCACCGCTTCCGCCTAGGGAGCAGAGCCGTGCCCTGGAGGTTCCCGTCTTTGGTGAAGGGGTCGGCCTGGGCTGCGTGGGGGCATCCCGCAGCCACAGGAAGGTGGACGTGATGGAGCACGGCCTGGTGCAGCTGTAGCTGCATGGGCTGCTCTCCTAGGGCTCGTGCTGAGCAAACCCTGGTTATATCTCCCCAGCACATCTTGTGAACACTACTCAGTTCACAGCCATCACCCAGTGGGCTGACAGATCCAGCTTACTCGCATCTGGGGGCGTGTTTCAGGGTGTCTGCTCTGCTCACAGACCCATCTTCTAAAGACTTGCTTCTGCCGAGTGGGTAGGTCCAGGCGGCTCAACTCTATGACGTCACCGTGTTTGCCATAGGGGATTGGTGCACAGATGGACATCTGACCCAACACCAACCAATCAGCTTGCTGGACAGTGACCAATTGGCTTCTCTAACCAAAATTCGAATAGTGAAGAGTTAACAAAGGCAGACAGGAAAAAAGACAGATGCAGAGAAAAGGAGAAAGCAGGAAGGCCACGGGGCTGCTGAGAAACGAACACTTGTTTCCGAGAGGTTTCCAGTTGTATGGACTGGCTGTGGTTTGGGTTCCTCTCTCCATCTGCGAGATCACTCTCAGAGCCTTCTAATCACCTCCTTCAGGCCCCTGACAGCCTCGCCCTCTGACACGGATCTTAACAGAAAAACACAAGTCCTGGGAAAGGCATCTGCTGGGTACCCGAGGGCTCACTTCACCATATGCAATGCAACGTAGCACAGTATGTGATCATGGGCAACCCATGAGGGGTTTGAAAGGTGGTAACAAAATCATTCTCTTGAGAATCGACCTGAGTTTTGTTGGGAAAACAGGTGACGCCCCCCCCCCCCCCCCAATGACGAGGCACGGTTCAGCTCCCGGGGAGAGGAGAGATGGTGTGGACCGTGTTCGGTGAGGCCATGCTGTGGGGACAAGGAGCCACGGCCCTTGGGGTGGAAGTTCATCTGGCACGTTCACACCTTTGATGTTCTGGCTGAGGGACTCAGGCTTCACTGAGTGGTCAGCAGACAGGGAGCAACCAGAGCGTTCAGGGGACAGTAGCAGTGAGGAGACATTGTTTCCCTGGCCCTCTGGATCTGGCGTGCCGGTAGATCAGAGGATGTAACAGACGCTCCCGGTGCCGGTGATGAGCCCGTTGGTCCCGCTCTGAGCTCAGTGGCACCTGGGGCGGATGGCACTCGGGTGTGCTCGGCAGGGCCCCGTCTCAGGGACAGCCCATATCTCTGGGCTTTAAGCCAAGAACGGTCGGCCTCACGGAGCTGCCCAGAAAGGTGGGGAAGAAGTGCCTCCCGGGTCCCCTCATCTCCTGGGGGTTGGGAGGCAGGGGATAAACATCTAGGCCCCTTGTCCTTCAGAGGGACAAGCATGGCTATCCTAAAAGGTTCTTCAGAAGGTCCCCAGTGGAGCTGGGTCCTAGCAAGCCACGGTGCATTCCAAGTCAGCAATGTCCCGACCCTGTCGGTCACTCTTTCCTGTCTCAGCGAGTGTCACGTCTTCTTTCTTCCCAAGATCACCTCCCCAACGCCACCTGCCCCCACATGCTCACCTCAGGCCCTGTGTTCCGGAGAACCACGCGAAGAGGTGGGAGAGGTGGGAGATGTGGGAGGCATTACGTTTAAAAAGCTACAAAATGACTCAACTGCTGCCTCCCAATTTTCAAAGGATCCGCCGTCTCCCCTGCTGCCCCTTCCCCCCCCAGGCAACAATGGGACAGTAATGGTGCGAGTGCCATCCACGGTACCTCGCGGTGTCACTGGCCCGGCTTTAAGCCCTTGACACGAATCTGTTCATTTATTCTTCACAGCAGTCCTAGAAATAGATGCTCTCATTGATTCCGTTTCGAGGATAAGGAGGTTGGAGTACAGGGAGATTAGCAACTGGACTGGAGTCATAGCTTGGCCCGCGGGAGCCTGGATCTGGCCCGTCCAGTCTGATCTGAACTACAGGGGCCACATCGCCTCAGTCGGTGCTGCATCCGGGGAGGAGCCCCAGTTCCACGCGTACCCCCCCTTCAGGAGCCAGGGGGAGGTCAGGAAAAAGGTGGGGTCACTTCCATGGAGTTTCACGTTCTAGCTGAGAGCTTAACTCCAAGTATGAGAAGGAGAAAAAGGGAAGGTGACCCCGAGCTCAGAGAGTCACCCTGGAAAGTGGACGCTGACGCCTGCTCTGTGGCCCATGGCGGCTCGGTTGGGATGCCCAGGTGAGAGAGCAGCCTGCTGCCCTCAGGGCCCGGTGCCGGTCACCCCAGGGCCAGGGGGAGCAGTTGCCAGGTGCTGCGGTAAAGCCGCCCTCACAGCCTTCAGGTCTCTTCCCGACGGCGGCTGGATCCTGCCCACCTGTCACTCCCCGAACTCTGCCTCCTCTCACCCGGGCCTCCGGGGATGCCAAGTGACAGTCACACAGGCGGGGACAGCCGCCTCCTGGCATGGCCCACTGTGGGCTCTCCTGTGGCCCCTGTCCTGGCTTTAGAGTGGCACAAGCTGCTTGGTCTTTAGGGACTGTATGCATCTGGGCTGCTCTAAAAAGCTCCATAGACGGGGGCTTGAACAACAGGCCTCGTTCTCACGGCTCTGGAGGCTGGACCGCCAAGGTCAAGGTGCTGGCTGATTCTGTTCCTGGTGGGCTTTCTAACTGGCTCGCAGGGCACACCTAATAACTTCCTTATGGGGGGATAGGGCTTCCACATACGAATGTGGGGGGCAGCATACCTTCAGCCCATGACAGGGGCCATGTGAAAAGTAAAAATGCAGGGCCCCTTATCTGACATTGACCATGACAGTGACCACAGAGTGCTGAGCGTGAGCCTCTTCGGGCTGCAGCACCCCAGCGCCCAGATTTGTGCACCTGCTCCCCGGGTCCCCCTCCTGGTGTACAGGCGCCTGGCTTCTCCCGGGTGCATCTGGCTCCCTGTCTTACGGGCTGTGTGACCCGGGATGTATTTCTGCATCTTCCTCAGCTCCAGCGGCTCACCTACAAAACGGGCGTGATGATGCCTACTTCACGAGTGTGTCTCCGGGACGGAATGGAGTGAAATGGCACGGAAGGGCCCACCCGTGCCTGCTGCGAGGCTGTCAGGGTCCTTCCTCGGGTTCTGTGCCCGCTCGGCAGCCACAGAGCTGAGCGTCCCTCTGCTCCGAATGCGCCGTTCGACATGTGTCCCCGGCACCTTGACTGTGTGTGGTAGTGACTCAACTTGGAGTGTGTTGGGAGAACAATCCATTAAAGAGGGAAAAATCAATAGCACAATTAGGAACCATTTCGTCCCCAAGTGACGCCAGCTGCCGGAAAGGCCAGTGCCACCGAGTGCTGCCTCTAATGGCGTGTGCTGCGCCTCTCACATCAGCCTCTCTGCCCTCCCAGGAAGCGACGCCTCCTTGGGACACCAAGCACATAGCAAACGCTGCAGACCCACGGCGTACACAGCCTGCCTTGACCAGCAGTGAGACCGGATGCTTTATGGAGGGACTGAGAACGTCCGTCCGCACTCAGCTAAGCTTGGGCAGCGGCGCAGGGTCTCTTCGGTGGGATCTCGTGTTTGCTTTTCTTCCTTTCCTTGTCTTCCCAGCAGAAAAGCGTGCGAAGCACTGGGGTAGCTGGGTTTGCCGTGGCAGGGAGGCCAGAGGACCTGAGCAGACGTTCCCAGGGGCCCTTTGCGTTCGGGATGACTTGCGTGCCATGTCCCTCATTTCCGTGTTGAGAAGAGGCTGCAGGTCACTCCCTTTGACCTTGGTAATCATGCTCCTCCATGATCATCCGTGGACTCCTTCCGGAAGCATGCATTCCGTGTCTGCCGTGTGTGGGACGTGGTGTGTGGGGAGCTGTGGAGGGCATTAAAAATGAGGGTCACTGACCTTCACCCCATGACAAGGGCCCATCCCAAGGTCAGCCATGAACACATCTTTGTAAGGCGAAACTTGAGAAGTTGTTTGACTTCCATTGGGAGGTAAAATAATTAAAACTAAAAAATAATTTGAGCTTTTCGCAGTGGAAACATTCTTTATTAATCTTAGTGTAATGAAATGTGTGTGTTTCGTAGTTGTAAAACGGGACAAGACAAAGGGAAGCGAGTTGAGAATCCTGGTTCGATCTTTCCCTCCCACGCACAGGAAAGCCACCCCACAGGTCTGGTTTGGGGATGAGTGTTCAGCTCGCCCTTCGGCCTTGCCCCTTGGTTCCCTAACATCACTCAGATGCCCGGAGACAAGTGCTCCTTTGGTAAATGGCTCCTGGAGGCTCCCCACCCGGGCCCCGCCCCCAGCGCAAGCTCAGTTCTCTCTTCCGTTCCATCTGACGTCCTCAAGGGGAAAAAGCACTTAAACGCCTGATCTTTCAGGGGTTCAATCCACATGGCCCTTTCTCATTTTCTAATGCTCAAGAGGAACAAGAAACACTCTCGTGGAACCTTGGGTCGGTGCTGCCTGGCTTCTTTGTGCCTAGGAGGCCCCTGAGCAGTGTGGCTTTTGCTCCCCGCCCCACCCCCACCCCGCGCTCTCTGATAAGGACCGCAGGTGTCCACCTGTCCACTGTTTAATCCATTGGTTGGATTAGCCAACGAATGAGGGTAGCTAAGTCTAATGCTTGGCAAGGACACGCACGCATCACTGAGGCCAGCTCTCACCTCGGAATCTGTCACGGCCCTGGTGCAGTCTGGGCTCCCCCACGTGGGTTTCCTGTGTCACTGTCGCCAGAGGCAGGACCCTGGCTGCAAGGAGACTCCGTGACTGGGCAGGGCCCGGCATCGCGTTTGGTCTGCGAGTTCCGTTTGCATTTCATAGCGGCTTCTTCGTCTGGTTGCTTGGGATTACGCTTTCTCTCCTGAAGAGGTTGGGGAGAGAAGGGGCGCCCGTGCTCCTGGTTCAGTGGCAGGGAGTGAGCCCCAAACACCCCCAGGGTCCGGGCGCCTCGCTGGTTAACGTGTTTTCACATCAGAGGTGGGCCTGCCTGTAGTCGCAAACCGCCTGTCGTTTGGGGATTTTAAAATGGCTTTCATTTTAAAAGTAGTGTTATTTTTACATAGGTAGGAAGGAATGCTAGGAGCTACTTGCTTTCAGGTCTTCTTATTTTTTAACTAGAGTTCTAATCATTGATTTGATAACCACTATCAATAAACATTCTATAAAAATGTCAACCTGCTGTCCAACATTTGGGTCAGGCCCTCAGAGGTATTATGTGTTCAAAGACTAAAGCAGAAACTTTAAAAAAAAATAACAAATACAATACAGGAAAAAGTTAAGACCACTCGGAGCCGGACGGTGCGTCTGTGAACACCTGTGTCTGTGCCCTGCGTGTGTGGATGCCTCGGTCTTACACGAGGGGAGGATTGTACTTCTCAGCCGTGTCCCCCCCCGCGCTTAGCACTTCCCCGTCTCTCGTGTGAACATTTTCACCGGGAACCTGTAACGACTGCTTCGTGTCCCTTAGAGATGCTTCCCGATGTCTTCATCTGTGTCCTGCTGAGGAAGTTAAGCAGTGTTCCTTTCTTAGGCATCATACATATTTCTGTTCCATAATAACCTTCACATTGAACTTCAACGATTTAAGATAAATCCCCAGAAATGGAACTGCAGAATCAAATGTTATACGTATTCTTCTAAGCCGTTAATATGTATTGTCCAATCACTCAGAAAACAATGGTATCGTTCTGTGCTCACGTAAAGAGGCCAAGTACCTATTTCTGTGCTCTGGTGATGAACATTTACAGCACAAGGTAAAATGTGCCAAGTGTGTGTTAAAGGTTGTATGCACAGATTGTTCTCCTTGAGTCTCACATCACCCTCTAAGGTAGTTCAGCTATCATTCGCAATTTGCAAATGTGTAAGATTAAGCTTAGAGAGCTTGAGTTCATTGGATCACAATCCCATGCCTGGTTTTGACCAGGAAGCCTGACTCTCAGCCACCGCCGAATGGACTGACATGCCGTAGATCAGCGTCCAGGGGCACCCAGTGGAGCAAGGCTCTGTGGTGGGCTCAGTCATGGGCCCGTAGAGGCGAATTAAGTGTGATCTGTCTCCACAATCTTCTGATCCATCGGAGAAGAAAACAGGTGCATACTCCGAATAGCGCAAATATAGCGGGGGCCGAGTGGATAACGGTGCGAGCAGGGAGACCATGTGGGTGCCGAGGGAGGGGCGAGCGCGTCCTGAAGGGAAGGGGTTGTTGGTGCTGACTCGTGAGGACGTGGGCGTTTGCACGTGTGGCGATGGAGGGTCAGCCTTCCCTGCAACCGTGACCCTGGAGGGACGCCAGGTGGTTGTGAGGAGGAGCCTGGGCAGGGGGCGGTGACGAGGGCTACAGGAAATAAGACAGAGAGATGCAGTTGGAAGGCGAATTGTGGAGGTCTTTGCTACATTAAGGAGATTGGATTTGATCCCATAAACCAACTGGAGTGTCAGAGAGTGTAAGGAGACGTGATTCATGTGCCAAAGGTCAGTCTGAGTCATTTGAAATGTGACTAGAATGGAAGAGACCAGAGGTGGGAACGCAGGTTAAACTGTCAGGAAGAGGATGCGTAACGTTCAGGTAGAATCAAGGGTTGGTATTTAATTTGGGCCTAAGGGGAAAGAAAGATTTCTCCGAGGGGGGGACATTAAGAGCTGGAGCTGGTTAGGGAGAGGAGGAAGCAAGTTTGGAACAGGTTAGGCCTGAAGTGAGTGCTGGTGAGTACTGTGGACATGACTGAAAAGTCTGTCCTTGACCTCGGGAGACAGTGTGAGACTCTAGAAATTGTAAGCGTTATCTGTAGCAGGCACCAGCTGAA
>PVKU01011519.1:0-42672 GCA_004027475.1 Anoura caudifer | reverse complement strand
TTTACTCTCTCTCAGATTCCAGTTCCTTTCACCGCTTCCCCTTTGCCTGGATTATCCGCACGTGAATGTGGGACCACCCGGTCAGCCAGCTGCCTTGTGCGGCCTCACTGGTTCTGCACAGTTGCCGCCCCGTGTCCGGGGTCTGCTAGCCACCGCCTGTGCACCTGGGGGCTGCCAGCCGCTGCTGCCTGCGTGCCCGACCACGGCTCCGCTTTTTCCTGCCGCGACTCCGCCCCTCTTACTGGTCTGGATGAATCGTTGTTGGACTTCCAAACAGTTTGATTTTCTGAGATCTGGTTGTTTTCTTGTTTCTAAATCTTTGTTGTCCTTAATTTGGTTGTGAGAAGAGGCACAGTGCGTCTGCCTATGCCTCCATCTTGGCCGGAAGCTCCGTAGTCTGAATATTAATAAATAATGTTAGCAGGTCATATTATTTTCAGACTAGAAACACATTGAATATATATTTGCTGATGTTGGGGTTACACTCTTTGTGATGTTTGTTATGAGGATGTATAAAGAATATTTCAAGGCTGATAGCAGCAGAGCAGTTGTCTAGATATTTTATTTTATTTTTTTAATTTATTGACTTGTGAGAGAGAAAGAGAGGGAGAGAGAGGGAAAGAAACATCAATTTGTTGTTCCACTTATTTATACATTCATTGGTTGATTCTTATATGTCTCCTGACTGGGGATCAAATCTGCAACCTTGACATATTGGAACAACGCTCCCACCAACTGAGCTACCCAGCCAGGGCCTCGATATTTTAGATACTTTCCAACTGACTAATTTGTCATGGCTTGAAAAATATGGCCACTATAATTTCTTTGGTGAAGGCATTTGAGCAGAGTCATCATGTGTGTTCAGATATTAGTATTAAAACCATATGGTAAATAAGCTATTTCCATGAAACATTTTGACTCATAACTGAAGTAATTATGTTCATTGTAAGTATTTTAGAATTGTGAAGTAGGAAATAAATTTCATTCATGATCCTACCACTCATTTATAAACACTGTTCACATTGTGATATTCATGTAGTTACATTAATAGGCAACTATATCACACACAAACATACATATAAACAAGTAAAAAGTATTTTGATAAATCTTTTGCATATACAATTTCCATTGTATACTCTAACATTATACTCTGAGTGTTGTCTCCTATCAGTACAGAATTCTTTATAAATTGGGTCTGGTGGCAATGCATTCTGTGGGCACAGCAAGCTGTTACTCTCAGCAATTATACAAGAAGGCTGTTTTAATTTTTTCGCTGTTATAAGCAATGCTACAATGAGCACTGCTGTCCCAGTCCTGAAGATTTTGTGAGGATGAAAAGAGACGATCCATGTAAAGTTCCCAATATAATGGTAATAAACATTCCAAGTGTCCTTTCCAACTCCCTTCCTCCCCTTCTACCTACTATTCTCCTCTATCTTTACTGCAGTTTTTTTTCTTTGCTCTTATGAATAAGATCTTAGAATTATGGCTACTTACTTAAAGCATAATACACATTTTTGGAGATCTCAGTGTGGGGCTTTAGGTTACTTTTTAGATGGTTTGTACCAATTTTTCTTTTGTATTGGGTACTATTATTTGAATCTGGTTCTTAGTTGGTTTGAGAAGCTATATCATTGTTGGCTTCAGTCTTAGTTCATGTTAAACTATAGTGTGGTGGGGAGGAGGGGTGCTTTGGAGTCATTTATCACCAAGTGGGAAGGCCTGTGAGGAGGTTGCCATGTCAAATCCTTGCCCCCTTCTAGATTTATCTACCTGAAACCACCGGAAGATCAGCCCAACAGCTTCCTGAACCAACGTTGACAAGACGGGAGGCACTTCAGGAGTTTTATCTGCTCTGGGGGTCCAGAATTAGGTGTGTTGTGAGTGGTGGGACCCAAACACCTTCCTTTCCACCAAACCCATTTTATTCCACCATGTTTATTTAGTCCCTTAGACTGAAGCATTGCTTGCTAGATTCTTGACTTTCACTTGACTTCATCCTTGCAATGGAAACCTGTCCCAAACACTAGCATACTTGGCAGGGGCCTTAAGCCCCTGCCTGGTTCCTGCTGATCCCTTGCCCCTGGGGGGATGCAGTCTCTTTCCAACTGCATGGACTACGTGGAAGAACACTGCTGTCACTCTGTCACATCAACACACAGTTTTGCTTTTCCCTCCCACCTACAGGAGCCAACCCCCTTAAGTATTTACAGTATTCCAGATCAAGGTCAAATTTTCCATTCCTCTTTGGAGTTTTGGGCTCCTCTCATCCCAAAGTACTGGCCCGGGGGCTGATCTGACTCATCTAGCTGAGTCATCCCAGCATCCTTCCTTCATCACTGGCCAAGACCACCGAGCTCTTAGCCTGTTCATGGCCAAGCCTGCTCCCCAAAACAACACCCTGTGATGTACTTCTGGCTATTTCATGGCTACCGGGAGAAGCAGCAGCTGGCAGGAAGCATGTTAAATACACCTGGCTCCTATGGGAATCACAGAGTTAAGCATTCCCACCCCTTTAGGCCACCTTTCACATTTGATTGATTTTTTTCTATTGGTTGTTTGCCTGACCTGATCAGAGAGTTTGGGCAACAGTTTCTGTTGACACTTTATTTCACTTAGGGTAAAAGTTTAAACATGACTTATCACAATCCTGACACATCTGGAAGGCCACGCTTTGCCCCCTTCCTGTTCTCTACTAGTTCAGTTATGAGAACATAGGCTAGAAAGCCTTTAAAAAAAATACATAGGAAGCAAGTTTATTGCTTTGGATCTTTTTTGGAGAAAAGTCTTAACATTCCAGGTTATAATCACTGCTAGATTATCTTTCCGTTTTGCTCTGGGGTTAAAAACTTATTTATTTCATTCCGCATAGGTTAAAACCATCCATTGCTTGGAGAAATGCCACCATGCAATTGCAAGTCTCAGAAACCAAGACTTCCACGTGTCTTTTTCTCCAGTGAAGTAGCTGAAGGTCTGGAGCTGAACTTGCAAATGCCATTGTGTCTTTGAATCTCAAGTCTAGACTGATAACAGTTCTTAAATGTCCTCTGGTTCAACCTTCTACTGAACGTGGAAATGCTTTGTGCAACATCCCTGCACGGGAATCCCGTGGACCTGTCTAGCACTGGCCAATTTGGGACTTACTCTCATGATTAAAATGCCTTTCTCTAATTAAGTGGGAAATCACCTGTAGTTTCTATTCACTCTGCATTTGTTCATACCTACTATGTGCCACCATGCTGCTAGGCCTGTGGAATATGAAGTTGGGTAAATCCCCGGATTTGCCTTTCAGGGCTTCAGAGGAGATTAACGGAAGTGGTGTCAGAGCTGATGCACAGGGTGCCTGGGGATGGAGGTGGAAGAGTGCTCGGTTCTGCTGGGGAAGGTGGGCAAAGGCTTTGCAGGTACCGTGATCTTGGAACCAAGGCTGGAGAGGTAGGGCTGACCAAGTGGCAGGAGGGAATACGGGGCAGAAAAAAAATAAATCAATCCAAAATCATCCATCCTCAAACTAGACTCATCCATTCCGTAGCACATCTGAAACAGAGAGCAGATGTGCTGCGGAATGGATGATTCTGGAAAAATGGGCTGGAGTGAGGTTAATGCGGACCTTGAATGCCATGCTGAGGGTTTTGAGCTTCATGCCGGTGAGAAGGCCAGCCATTAAAATGAAAACTGTGTCAGCATTAGCATTCGCAGTATAACTCTTGACTGAACCAGGAGAACAAGGAATTTGGGGGCCGAGGCAGCGCTGAATTCGAAAAACATTTGGAGGCAGGATCACAGAACTTAGCGGCCACTGCACCTGGAGGGTAACAGAGAACATTGTTTGAAATCCCTAAGTGCCCTGAACACAGCTTTCCTGCTTCCCTAGAAATCCGCTCTTCTCTGGCACTCAGTTTGTTGACCACATACCACATGCTTTCGGGAACCTTCAACATTCTCATCACCTCTCGGAAAACACAGCGGTTAGTTGGGGCCCCTCTTAAATGTGGTTCCCAGAGTCAAATCCATGCACCAAAAGATTCATAACCCGGGAAGAATATAGTATCTTTTTAAGTGAACAGGACATTTCTTCCCCACTCAATTCCATGGCCTGTCATTACCTCCACTCACGCTCAGGGGAGGATGCTTCCCCTCCCTAAGCCTCCATCTGTTCATCAGCTCCCTCGATTACATAGAACACATGAGCACTTTTAGGAAAAGCAAATAAAAATCATTTCTGAGCATTCATTTGTTCATTGAGTAAGAATTTCTGATACTTATAGTGTGCAAGGCATTCTAAGCATTGTATTAAGTACCTACTCTGTACCAGGCACACTGCTGGGCCCATGGGATGGAATGATAGGTAAACTCCAGGATTTGCCTTTAACGGTTCAGTCTATCTATGTAAATATATCAAAAGAAGTCTAAAACAAGTTTTCTACTACCAACTGACTTACCGTCTAGAAGGCAAGGAATGGCAGCCACGTTACTTGCCTCCCATAATAATAATAATATGTGACCGGCACCGAGTGCTTTCTCTGAGTAGGTGTCCTGCTAAGGCTTTTACATAAATTAGTTCACTTAGTCCTCATCAGAACACCGTAAGGCAGGTAATATTCTCACTCACTCCCATTATACAGAGGAGAAAACTGAGGCGCAGTTGCTCAGGTGGCACAACTAAGAATAAGGGAACCAGAATTCAAATGCAAGGATTTTGCCTCCCAAGTCTGTACCCATCACCAGTATGTTGTATAATCTCTTGCAAATAACTACGAGAGATATAAGGCAGAAAGAGAGAAATGCCCCGAGAGAGAAAGTGCGGACTCCTGGGGCTGGAAAAGGTGGCCCGTTTGGATGGTTCTGTAACTGATTCATCCCTGGGGAGCGCTCCTCTCCGCACGCCTGCTTCCGGGTTTGGGGGAGGGTCAGGGTTGTGTGTCTCGCTGCTGCCACCTGTACTTTACATGGGGAGGGCTCACACCCAGCTGGACCTTGGTGTTAAAGTGATAATGTTTTATGCGTTTGCTTTTAGCAGGTGACAATAAAAAATCAATGGATTATAATTATAGGACCTTGAAGTTTAGTGTCGCTCCAGACTATAATGAAAATTCATTTATGGTTGGACAGATTAGCAATTTATCTCTCCCCAAATTGCAGGGTGGTTGCTCATGTTGCTGGCCTGCCACCTCTTACAGAAGGGACCAGATTCTGTGCCAGGTCACCCCAGTGAGTAATAGCCTGGGCTTATTATATGGGATAAATCAATCACACAGTCTTCTTGCGTTGGCTTAATGAGGTTAGATTAGCGAGCACTGAGCTTGGGAAACAGTTGTTGGTCAACAACCTCAGAGTGCTGACAAAGGGCCCTCGAAGTGCTGAATTTGGACAGACTCCTCAGCTGTCTGCATGCAGGTGGGTGATAAGAATCTGGGGTTTGGTTTGGGAATTGGTTTTCAAGAGGACAGGAGCTCTCAAATATAGAGAACTTCGGCTCATTAGGAGATCAAGAACTATACAAACAAAACAAAACAACACAACAGAGGTTATTGGGTTTTTTTGTTTTTTGTTTTTGACTGGTAGTCCTTGTCATTTTCCCATGCAGTGATGGCTTCATGGGAGGTGGGGGGGGGGTGCGGGAAGTGCGTAGACGGGGAGTAGGTTAAGGAACAGCATACTGGCTCAGAGAGGAAAGCGTCCTGCTCTCCATGCTCACATGGGGCGGGGTGGAGAACTGCTTTTGTACTATAGTTAGTGCTTCCTTATCTCTGCGAGTTCCCAGGTGCTGTCAGAGGCAGCCTTCATTGCCTGAGCTGGCTGGGGCAGGGGAAAGGCATTACAGGTTTCTTTTGCCCTCTGTCCCCTGGCTTATCTCTAGATGAGCTAGAGGATTTATCTGAGGATCTTTCAGGCATTTGCCAATGGGGACAGATCGAAGACCACCAGGACCTTCTTCCTTGAGTGAGCATTCCTGACCACATGTCCCATGAAGCTAGCTATTCCATTTGCCTCCCTCTGTGTGTATGGTTAAGCATAGCAGGCACTAGAGACTAAAGTCACCACATGGGGCTTGGTCAAGGGTGCCGGAGTAGAGAGAAGTAGAGTCAGAAAGAAGGTTCAGGGGATGGCCACTACTTGGAATCTCTGTTTCAGAGTCAATCACATCTGGCCTTTGGGAAGGCAGCCATACTCCCCAGGGACAGAGTGGATGAGGAATCTTTGAAGACTTTCTGCTCAGCTAAGCATTTCTTGTTGTTACTTTACCCCTTTCAAGACTGAGACTTACCAGAGAAAAACAAAGGTTTTGGCTCTTAATTCAGAAGATAGAAATTTGTTGACACCTAAGCAGAAAGGGGATCACTAAGACATAACACTACCTAATGGGGGCCAGGAAGGTGTACCAGTCACTGCTGTTATGGTGTGGTAACAAACAACCCCCAAATATTATTTAATCTCTTAGTGTAAAATAAAATACAGATATAACACCTCACACTAAACGCATATTTATTGTAGTTTTATAAAGCTAACATCCTTGTAAGTGGCACCCCAAAGTCCCTTCCCCTGCCCTGTTAGTGTGGAGTATTGAGAGTGTGGCGCAGGACACAGTGCATTCTGGGAAGACGCACATTGGCTCAGCCTGGATGGGATACACATTACCTTTGTTCACAACTCATTGGCCAGTGCTGGGCACCAGGCCCCACACCACACCAGAGCCCAGGAAGTGTAATCCCACCATGTGCCCAGAAGGGGGAGCTGAGAAGAGAGAAGGGGTATTTGGCAAACAGCACAGAAGTGTACCTTAGTTCTGGATTTGGACTCTGGGTCCAAATGTTACTTCTACCAGTGGCCAGCTGTGCGCTTTGGGCAAGTAACTTTTAAAATGCTTAGCTACCTCATTTATAAAATTCATAAAGTTTTTCTGAGAATTAAAGTAATGCTTTAACACCTTAGGACAGTACCTGACAGTTTTTACTCAGAGTTTATTGTGAAAACTGCTTAAACATCCCCTGTTCAGGTAAGATGTTCAAGACCGATGGAGCTTCCTTCAACGGCTGTCTAAACAGGGTGGGGTAAGGAGCAGGTGACCTTGGTGGTCGCAGTGTCTCTAACCCCAGGTGTAAACACGAGGTCACGCAGCTATGGGCCATCCTTGTAAGCACCCTGCGGTCTTTCTGTTTTTCACTCCATGACCTGTTGTTAGCTGGGGTGGGGGATGGAGGGCGGGAAGGAAAGGAAAGACGAGACATCCCCATTGCGAGATCCCTTTGGGCTTTCCATTTTGTTGTTGTTATTGCTTCAGGATGTTGATCTTTCCCCTTTTGTGGATGACAAGAAAGTGATTCATGTTCAGGGGAGGGATCCCATCCCCTCTTTCACTGACAGCGAAACTGTCAAAAAGCCCATCCCTATAAACACTAACCTGGCAAAGGAGACCAAGCCTCCATATGGAAAATCAAAGTAAGGGATCTGGCACAGAGTTGCAAAGATGGTTTGAATCAGAGGCAGAGACAGCCCGGGATATTGGGGTGGGGGCTTGGGGGCTGTCTGCACCCTTGTGCCAAGAAGGCTGGAAACCCGGGCCAGTGAGTTTCCACTCGCTGGGGAAGGCAGGCCCCGTCTGCCTTGGAAGCCAGATCATGGCAGGTCTCTGGTTTAAATTCGGCTCATCGGTGGGTCCTCCAAGCTAATTGGGAAGGAGCCGGCCTGTGTTTTCTTTCCTGCTTAATAAGAAGGGGAATTGCTTACAGCTCTGGACTTTATTAGGGGGGAATTTGACATTGTTTCCTTGGACAGAGGCTCCGTCCAGGGAGCTAATCTCTCACACCTGTTTGGCTTTGTTAAGGAGCCAAGGGGCCCTGGCCTCTTTGCTATTGGTTACTGCAGAGAATGATCAGGGGTGGAGGTAGGGGGGTGGGTGGGGAGGAGGAAGGGACAAGAGAGAGGAGGGGGATTTCCCTCTTCACTCCAGAGTCTAAAAATCTAAAGATGATACAAATGCCAGCCACAGAGTTAGTAGATATGATAATTCATCCAATAGTATCAAGTGCCTAAGCATCTACTATCTGCAAAGCATGTCCTGTTTAGCAGCAAGCAAGACAGGCAGGGATCCTGCCCTTTGGGGGCTTATATGCTGGTTGTCCCAAGAAAAAAATGAAAGCATCTCTCATGGTTCTGGGGAGCTGGGTCACAGGGAAAGGCTGTTGGCTCCTTGCCTGTGCTTTTTCTTTCTCTGGAGTAACTTTCACCATTATCATCCATTTCACAAGCCCAGGGAACCTTGCCCTTTATTTTTTGTGGGCACTTGGTCCTCATCAGTGCTCCTCAAATAAGGGTCAGTGGAACCGGCAGGGAGTACGTGTGGGCAGATATGCCAATGGGAGAAAGGTCCATTGTCCTGTGGGATGAGCACAGGATAAACCAGGGCCCTTCGGTTGTCAGTCACACAAGTCCCCTGTTCTTGTTACATGGTGACTGTCAAAGGAGGAGTCCACTGATGCTAGAAGAGCAGAGGGACAAAGAAAAGTGGTGACCCATGTAGATGAAAGGGAATGTCATCCCCTACAGCGATCAGTTCTTCCCTCCCTTGACTTGAGGTGTCTGGGTTTGAGCCCTGGCCAGGTCCAGCTACATAACACATGGGGTCTACTGCAGAAGGAAAGGAGAGGCCTTGGCCAGGAGAAGGGAATGCACAGCCCACCACCCAGACCTACCGTGGACGTGGGACCTCAAAGAGACTGCACCTTCCTTCCAGGATGTGCTCAGAATCTGGACTGGCGATGAGTGAGAGGCCCCCTCCCCACCCAGAGGTAGGGGTTGGGGCCTGCTCATGGGAGAAACCCAGGGCAGGCACTTGACCCTGTCCATTGTGTCTCTGGGCCCAGGCCCCTGCTGGGTAGAGAGGGAGCTTGGGCACAGAACACCAGCTTTTCCTTGTCTGGAGGCCCCAGGTGCTGACCCAGGGCTGGCAGTGGTCAGGGGTAGGGATGGCCAAGGGGAGGACAGGCATCAGGAATGGGAGGCCGGTGGCTGAGAACCACTCCCTAGGAAGCAGCAGGGGACAGGACCATGCAGGAGTAGAGGCCCTAAGACCCCAGACATACTCCATCCAACATCACTTACAAAACAAAAATTCAAGGGTAAAATTATTAAGGATTTTAAGATGAAGTCTGCAGAACATTAAACCCACGCATGGGCCCTTGCACGCCCAGGAAGCCAGTCCTGATTTTAGCTTTACCATTCATAAGCAGTCAAAGCTTGAGAATGCTACTAAATTTCTTTAAAGCATGGATTTCTTAATTACAAAGTGATGATGAGAGTACCTCTTTCAAAGGGGTGCCGTGAAACACAGCGATGACATGTTCACGTGCTCAGAGTGGAGTCTGGACTTAACAAGCAATGCCAGTCATTATTATGATGGAAGACTCATCTTGCTTGTTCTTGGGTGGCATGATGTACACTTGGAGCTTTACCTTCCACCCAGTTCTACTGAGGGGCCCTCTTTTGCTTTGCCCTTTGGTGACCAGTGGCAGCAGAGCCCAAGGCATCCAGCCAAGCTTCAGGAGGACATGCACCATGTAGAATATGGGACCTTCTGTGCCTCAGTATACACATACCGTCCTCGTTCACGTTAAATGCTAATGTGGATTTTTGAAAGGCACTTCAAGGAGACTAGGATTCTTTGGTGGTGCTTTAAGAGCCCTGGTGAGATGATAGCAGTTATAACCATCACTGGCCATCCCCCACCTCCCATTCAACACAGAAACTTGCCTTTTGGTCTGAATTACAGTTTGCTGTTTCATATACAATTTTGTTTAAAAAAATAAAAAGGGTTCTGCTATTCTAAAGGTAAGTAGAGGATGAGAACCAGCACTCTGGTTGCTGGAGCTCTGGCCCCTGGACACTGCCTTAGCCAGCTGTGTACTGAGTTGGGGTCCCTGGCCAGGTGGCTGCCGGCCCGGGTTGCAGTGGCTGTGAGTGACTGACAGGTCAAAACCTGGACTCTGACCTCGCAGGTTTCATGTCCAAGGAGAGAAAGCTAGTGAGTGTGACTGAGGTGGACAACGCGACTCCGGATTCCCAAGTGCCTTCTTTTTCCATTGCACTGCCTCCTTGCTTCCACTAGGGTCTAAGATGGATGGAACTTTCCAGAAGAGCTATTCCAAAGAGGGTATTTTGATTCTCTCTTGAGAAACACTGGGCTGGGATTCAGAAGACTAGTGTTCTAGTCATAGCTTAGTTACCCTTGATCGTGTGACTTTGGGCAAACTACATAAGCTTTTTGAACCTTAATATGCTCAGCCACGAAGTGGAAATACTCTCCATCTCGCCCTTATCACAAAGCCCTTATAAGGCTCCCATGATACAGTTTGTGCAAAAGCCCTTTTGGAAACTGAAACACCAACCAGATCTATGAAGGATGGAAGGGGAGGATCCTGCCTCCTTTGCTTGTCCTTGGATGAGCCCTGACACTGGGTCATTTCTCTACCAATGGCCTTCTTTCAGTGTTTTTTGACCTGCCTCCCACAAACCAAAGCTAAATGATGGACCATACACACATACCCACATACTGCTACCTATCATTCTAGAAGTCATTCAGATCACCCCCTCATTTACATGGAGTTTTGCTATTGGACAGTGGGATGCTGATAAATGTCTAACAACCAGCTCTCTAAAAAACAATTCATGTGTATACATGCATAAGCTGATTATAATAAGCTGATTATAAAATCTTGATGTAAAAGATGTGTAGCATATAATTTGTAGATAATTATAAAATAGGCAATATCTTTTACTGTGAATGCCAGACAGCTAATTGATTCCTGAAGCATATTTCACTGACTTCTTTGCAGTTGATGGAAGATTGGAGTTCTAACATGAATGCTGGCTGATATTTTCATTTTGATTAAGGAATAAGATGAAATAATGAAGATAAACATTGGAACCTCACTTCTTGGTCAATGATGTACAGTAATTTTTTCACTGAATTAAAGAAAAGATTTTGAATACTGAAAAATATTTTATATATATGCCATTCATAATGTAACAACTATTGAAGTGATATACTTTTTTAAATAAAGATTTTATTTATTTATTTATTTCCTTTAGAGAGAGAGGGAGGGAGGGAGGGAGAAAGAGGGAGAGAAACATCAATGTGTGGTTGTGTCTCGCACACCCCCCACTGGGGACCTGGCCTGCAACCCAGGCATGTGCTCTGACTGGGAATTGAACTGGGGGCCCTTTGGTTCGCAGGCCAGCACTCAGTCCACTGAGCCACACCAGTCAGGGCTATGAAGTAATATACTTTTATGCTTAATCTGCATTATTATTGTTTTCTTTATCACTTTAAGTCTAGACAACTACAGAACCATAAATCAAACCCTGATCTGTAGAATTTTTAGATTTCCATAATGTTAATGTCCTTGCCATGGCCAACATTAAGCTAAAAATATGACATTATCGCACACAGAGTGGGGGAGAGATGGGCAGGCACCAATATATGGTATTCCCACTATATAGATACGACAGACATAAATAACCTCAAAAGCATAGATAGTAGTAAAAACACTATAAAATAGTAAGGAAGTGATACAGTAAACTTATTTACCTTTGTTAATATAACTTATTTAATTGTAAGTTTATAGAATTTAAGAGTGGCTTTGTTTAATAAATGTTAATAGTGGCTATGTTTAACAACTGGCTCGCAAAACCCTTATAAATTTAACAATCAGCCCCTGTGAGTGAGCAGGAGCTGAGTGAGCTGAGTCCACCACTGTGTGCTTGTTTTTCTCTTCCTGGTGAATCTGAAAATTTTCAGTACTCAGAGTTCTTTAGTACCTGTATATGCTAGATACTGGGAGTCAGGGACCTGGTCCCTGTTCTCATGGAGCTTATAGTCTTTTTGCAAAACAAACGATTAAAGTAGTGATCTAGAGCAGTTTTCTAGTGCATTTTTTTAAAAAATTACAAACAAAAATCCTATTTGCTGTCCAAGTGAATATTTGTCTCATTCTTGTTTCTCAGTGACCTCCTAGGCCCACCTGGCTTGCTCTGTCACCACTCTCCAGTTTTCTGGCTAAATGGTCTTTGTCTTAACAAAGACTTTTGCCAAGGACCCTGGAAATAAGGACCAGGACATGTTGTGGCTAAGTCAGCCCTTGAACCCTAACTCCGATGCTCACAGCACCCACCCTGTTTAGAAGCAAAGTCCTCCGAACATCTTCTGATGTGTTTAGACTGCAGGGTTTCCCCTTCCTTTATCATCAGGACTTAGTTTGAGACCTCCACCCACTTCCATGGGCAAGTGCAAATTCTGGATCCCAAGCAGAACTAAACACATGAAAAAAAGACGTTAACCCCCCACTTACCCTTTGTTAAGAATAGAATAGAGCTCATGTTGAGAGGGCGTCCTCATTTCGTAGATTCCCTTCAAATCAGGGACTATCCGAGCCATGGCTACACCTCTGCTTAAGTGAAAAGGCACAGGGCTCGGAGAGTATTGATCATTTTGTCCAGGAATGGGGGGATGTGTATGTACCCGTGCATGCACGTGCACACACACACGCATATGCACAGAGAGAAAGGCACTTCACGTATGAGCAGAGATTGTTCATCAAAAAGAGCTAGCCATGAGTTCTCTGTCATCGTTGGTAATAGCTCCTGAAATGACTTGGAAAACTTTAATTATGTCAGAGCCTTATTTTCAGCTCCTGTTATCTTTTGAACTCCCCGAGGGTGGGGGAGATGGGTTACCCTGCAGCCTGGACTTTTTCTAAAGAGCCTTTGTCTCTCTGCCCAGGTATTAAGTTGGTGGCGCAACAATCATAGGTACATTCGGTTCACTTTTCTCCCCCCGCCCCCCCGCCCGAAGTGCCGTCCTGGGTCTGAATGTGGGCCTGTGTTCTCCTGGTCCACCGTCCTCAGCCCTGCACAGGGGACTGAAAGAGAATGGGCCACAGGAATGCACCCTGAACAGAGCCAAATTGTTCAAGCTGCGTGAAGAAGAAAGAGAAAACGGGGAGGGGGGCAGGGAGAAGAAAGAAAAGCTTTCCTTGTAGGTTCGATTTCTCTGGAGATATTTGGAGGATAACACAGCAATTTTTTTTTTTTTTAGTGGGGGGGTCCAAGGGGAGCAAAAACGAGAGAGCTGAGTTTGATGGGCACAGTGGCCCATACAGAAAGGTGACATTTGAGAGAACAATTGCTGGGTTGTTTGGCTACATTTGCTGCTATGAATGAAGCTAAAGAAAAGCTGTCTTTGGATTGCTACTAATAGTCATCTTCATCATTCCTGCTCTCTCTCTCTCTCTTTCTCAGTTCCCTTATGAAATAAGGGCACACAGGTAATAAACAAAGCACTATAAAAGATCAGATTGAGGTATTCTGTGGGCTCATTCAATGTCGGAAGCCAGCATTCTGCACACCACTGCCGGGGCCTTCAGCTTCCAAAGCTGGTTTGAGACTGAGGAATAGCAGCGGGATTAGGCCAGACCTCTGTCCCTTCTTACAGCCTTGTGGAATTTATCAGGGCCATGTCCTTGGTCAGCTAACCCACACCCAGGGACCCAGGGACAGAGGAAGAGATGGCAGGGTAGAGACCCTTGGATTTGTTCTTTCGGATTTTGGATTTTGACCTGACTTTCTCTGTCAATCCTCATTCCAGATCCAGGTGAGTGAGTAGCCTGGGTTGAAAAGCTGTTCGTCAGTTGAATCTGACTTTTTTTCTATCCCCCTAACTTTGACACATATTTCATTCTCGATTCTTATTTTCCCTCCTTGTTGCCATGGGTTAGGCACAGGTGGCGACCTGCAAGCATGCTGCAGAGTCCTGTGTGACCGCCTGCGGTGAGAGGCAGGCCCAGGGAATTGTGTGGATGAACGGGAATGAGCTGGGTGGGTTCATCTGGTTTGCGGGAATAATCAATGATGGGTGGATGGGCATGGTGGGGATGATTCTTCTCCCATCAGGCAAGCTTTCTTGTCACGAGTCTTCCTGTTCTTGGCTGGGCCTCTATCTTCGGCCTTTGCCTCCTTTCTCATTCTCCTTTGCTTTCAATTTTCAAGATTCACCCTAAGTGATGTGTTGGCTCTGTCTGGTTTCAAAGAGAAAAAGCTTAGGTGGGAGAGCAGTGGGCACTAGCTATGGATTTGATTTCTTTCCATGAGTCAGTACCCAGTGCCCTTGTCTAGAAAGTTCGTCCACATGCTGGTGCTGGCAAGCTGGGCTCCCATAGGCCAGCCTTGGGGTTGACAAGTAACTAAAGATGAAAAGGAGATTCCAGGGTCTCTGTGCTTCATCAGAGCATAGCTATTCTTTGCTTTGCTATTTGTTCCTCATTACTGGGGATGTAATCATCATTACTGCGGATATAATCTAGTGATAGACAGGAACAGAATTATATTGGTTTTGCAGAGAGGAGTGAAGGTTTTGAACGGTTTGTGTCAGTGCTCGTGTGTGCACAGGCACAACTAAATGTGAAGTGCATTGTCAAAGACTTGCTGGACAAAGCCTCAAGAAGGCAATATTGCTCATAGATGTGTAGTTTACTTTGGGTGCTCAGGCATCCTGAGGGGAAAGCAGTTCTGGCACCTATGTATCTGCATCTGTGTTTTCCTCAGGGAATAACACCAGACAGTGGTTCAGTGCTCACACGCTGTAGGACCCGGCTCTCCAGGTTTGTGCGGTAGCTTTAGCCCCAGGGTTTCAGGCACTTTCCAAATGACCTTCTTACTGTGATTTCTTTTAACCTCCATTTTGTGAGTACGGAAACTGATTCGTTGGGGTTTCAGTTCTCTTCCGGTTGTGGCAAAGGAAGTCTGTCTGGAATTTAACTAAACTTTTGCCTTTCCAGATGAGAAAGGGTGTGCGCGTTCTGTGTGTGTTGTGTGTGTGATAGCACGTATGCTATGAAAGCACACACAGTAGAACACGCATAATGGAAGCTGTATACAAAGAGTGGTGTATTGCTTGTCCTGTTCAGATGTGTGTGTATGGATATTAAATGATCACTCTAGAGAATTCTGAGTCATTGCGACTTGGTCATTTAGACCAGATGCTTGATCTTCCGACAGAATCTCTGCTAAGAGCGCCCAGCAGGAGGAAAGAAATCGAAGGCTGCAAAAGCACGGTGTTAATTCGTAGGAACGGGGTTCTATGTAATCCTCATAACTGCACGTCATAGGCATGTGCAAAGTGTAACATACATAGCTCTTCTCAATCATGAATGATAGATGCTTGAAAGCTTCCCCAATTTGTCATTACACAGCAAATTCGGTCTTTATTTGCTTAGCTTTGAGGCTTTTTTTTCCCCTTGTGCCTGTGTTTTCCCAGCAGCACTGATTTCTCTGGAAATAACAGGGTTTTACTGTGGCTACTGTACGGAAACACTAACAAACATCTGGTTTTAACCTGTGCCGGGAACATAGTAGGAATTCAGTAACTGAAGATAAAGGAATTGTTACAGTTGCCTGACCTGTGGCTAAAGCTCACCTCTGTATTTATTTGCACACATAGGTATGGTCTTGAGTAGAATATTCACAGAGTTATTGGACTAGCTGTCTTCTGGCTCAACTGACAAATTTGTTTAATGTCTCATTTAATTTATCAGTAACTTAAATTCAGTCAATCAATCAATTGCTTTGGTATTACGTAAATATATCAGCAACCTTTCAGTCCTTCAACTTTCCTTCTCTGTTTGTCTCTCATCATCATCTACATTTAGTCAACATGTATTATTGATTTTATATAACTCAGGAAGGCTAACATAAGGCTTCATTTCCTCAGAGACTAGGGTCTGAAATATGCGCGCAGGGCAAGGACCCACTCAGTCCTGGCACAGAATTTCATTTCCTTTCCGAACACTTACCCATATCTCCTGATGGGGAACCAGGGTATTAGCAGAGTGGTAGTTCAATGGTTGTAGGTCATTACTCACGGAGAGTGAAAGCAGGGAAAGCACATCATTACTGGACTGTTCTGCAATTAACACTAACCATAAGTCACAATCTGTAGCCCTGTTTTAATAAACATTTGCCCAAACAAGGTTGGGTGAGGCAGTTCGCAATGATGTCTGGCCCCAGACATCTGCCTTTTACAAACTTATGGGGGCGTGGGGACCCAGGGCTCAGACACATGCATTATGCACGGTTCCTGTCTCTGCTGATTAGCCTTGTGGGGAAGGGCGGCATTAAGCATTGGCCAGGCAGTCTTCTAGAACAACGTGGCAAAATACAGGAGAACACACAGTCTTGTGTTTGGGGCTTTAAGACTCTGAGGTGACTTGGTGCTCAGGAGGATTTGAGAACAGATTGGCTTATGGCCATTACTGTTGGCTAATAATTGCACTAATCTTTTTGAGGGAGGTTTTGTGGGCGTGCGTGTTGCCCCTCCCTCAGTCTCCAAGTCGGAGAACAATAAGAGAATTGTGTTTCTGCACTAGTCCATGAGATAGGTCAGGGGCTGCAGCTGGCTGGGTAAGGTCTGCAGTGGACAACCCACCAGCCATCAGCCCCAAGCCACCAGGGAGGAACCTGAGGCCCGGGCCCTCTGGCTTTGGCCAAATCAGAGGGGAACATCTGGCTAGCTAAGCCACTTCAGCAGAAGCTGTTTTGGCGTGATCAGATTCAGTGCCCTTTTGGCGAACCTCAAAGCAAGTGCAATGCTTGCTGGGAGAGAAAGAGGAGTATACGTGTATACATTCCTGCTTATGTGGACACTGCATTTTGTCCATTTTTCTCTTGTCTAAAGTTCACTCAGCAAAACTGTTCTTTTTTTTTTTTTAATTTTTTTTTAAGAATGGATGGTATTAAACCTTCACTTGGAGTAGTGATGCCAAGTGGAGATGCTCCTTCAAAACAGCAATTTCAACCTTTTCATCTCATGGCACACATCAGTAATTATTAAAATTCTAGAGCACACCAAAAAATAGATGCCTAGAAGGTCAGAATAATAAGCTCGATGGTTGTAAGGTCCAAAGAGTAGGTAACATCACTGTCCATTTGTTGCTGTGTGTGCTAATTGCCTACATCCCCCCTCCCCCACCCCCGCCCCAGAATGGGCCACACAGTCATGTTAACCATCCTGAGCCTACAAGTTCCTTTTAGTAAATTTCCACCGGGTGGTTGTTCACGTGTTAGGCATTGTGAAAGCAGCGTCTTTGCCAACATATCAACAGGGATAAGTGCAGGTATTTTAATTCTCCTCTGCCTCTCGGCCCAGGTTTCCCCGGTGCCCACTTTGGGGGTGTTGCACGTCTCCCTCCATCTGCTCCCTGTTAAGCAGCTGCTGAGTTTAGTAACAAGGAGGCTGGTGTGGCCGGTGGATGAAGCATGCTGTTAGTGTAATTTGGCAGGAGGTTGCATGCTGGCCCCGAAGGGCAGTGAAAACGAGAGAAGGCGAGGATATTTCCACGGGTGGAGGACAGGCAGGGTGGCGAGGCTGGGCAACCTCGCTGCCACCCGTGGCTGACACCCTTGGGGAGCCGCTGATCAGAATTAGATTGAGATCCCAGCTGAGACGCAGTTTCTCCCCTCTCAAACCCCGGGAGTTCTCCAGCCTGCGCCGTCCAGCTCCCCATGAACATTTCCAAATTAAAAAAAAAAAAAAAAAGTGTGGAAAAATACAGTAAAAGTGACAGCGCCTTCCCAGTTTCCGACAGTTCTGTTTTGACTTCACAATCAGCCAAACTGGAGCCCCTGAGTAGCTGGCTTAATTTGTCACCTTGAATTATTAACCGTTTCCCTGCCTCTCTTGGTGGGTGTCCTTCTGGCTCCTCGCCCACGGCTGGCTCAGGGACCTGTTAATCCTGTGCCCTTTCCCTCTGGCTTGTGGCTCGGCCCAAAGAGCCTCCATGGAGTCAAATCTGAATGCGCGTCACCGTCAGCTCCCTGTTGGTTTTTGCCAAGTAGTGGCTGAAATAGAGGGTGATGGTCAGGACAGGAAAGAATGACTCCAGAGTGAGCTCTTGCGTGGTCCAGACTGTCCTCCAGAAGTCCCCCAGTTTAGCGCATTTCTCCTGGTTGAGGACCAAAGGCAGAGCAAGGCTCGTCTTGGAACGGGGATGATACAGGATGCAGTCTCCTGGGAAGCAGAGGGAGAACTAACGCATTTATATTTTGCATCAGCTGACTTGCCTTTGTGGCATCCTGTCGCCCCCTCTGGGCATCTCTTCTCTCCTTTTGCACCGTTGTCCTGTTTCTGCGTACCTTCACCGGTCACTTGGGTGCTCAGGATCTCCTCGGGCAACGCCGTCTGCTCAGACCACTTCCTGATGTTCCCCTTTTCCTTAAAACGTCCCTGTCCCCAATACCATTCTCCTTAGAGCCTTGTGCTTTGGGCCATCTGATTTATTAAGTGTGAGAAATTAATCTGGGTTAATTCTTTGGGAGCCACATTTTAATGCATTATTCTAAAACAGTGCCTTTCAAAACTAAAAGTTTTTTTTTTTTTTTTTTTAAGAAACAAACTACTTGGATCAAAATTGTTTCATTTTTATAAAATGTAAATTGCATTAATTTTAAAGAGGTAGTAAATTGGCATGATTTATAATTCAAAATATAAAAGTGCATATAGTAAAAAAACCCTTTTCCTCCAGTAACTGAGATTCTTCTCTGGAGGCAGCAGCAACAACTAGTTTATTGCCTATCATCTCTACCCCTTTCTAATTTTTAATGGGTTTTATTTTTGAAAAGTTTGAAGTTTAAAGAGAAGTTGCAGTGATACTGCACAGTTCCTATGGATGCCATCCCCCATCTCCCCTTTGTTAACAGCTTAGGTTGTTGGGCGTGTTTGTCACAGCGACGGGACTGACGTTGGTACATTACTGTGACCTAAATTCCATAGTTTATCGGATTTTACTAGTTTTATCCCCATGTCCCTTCTCTGTTCTCATCCAGAACACCACCTGACATTTAGTGGTCATGTGTCCTTACCTTCCTCTAGTTTGGATAGCTTCTCGGACGCCCCTTGTTTTGTTGACCTGGACAGTTTTGAGGAGTGCTAGTCAAGTATTTTGTAGACTGTTCCTCAGTCTGAGTTTAGCCGATTTGTTTATTTTGTTCCTAATGAGCATCCCGGGTTTATGGGTTTGGGGGAAGTACCCGTGTCATTGTTGTGTCAGAGGTATATGGCCTGCACATCAGTTGTTACTGGTGACGCAACCTTGACCGTGTGGCTGAGCCAGTGTTTACTTGCTTTCTCCACTGTACAGTCACTTTGCCTCCTTTCATGTGCATTCTGTGGAAGAAAGTCGCTAAAGTCAGCGACTGAGGAGTTGTGTTCTACCTCTGTGAGGGCCCTTTCCTTTTTAACAACATGCCAACCTACTTTATAGGCTTTGCTATGCCTTGCCTTTTTTTCCCCCAAACAACGTATCTTAGAGATGGTTCTATATCAGTATTTAAAGAACTTCTGTATTCATTATTCACTTGCATTTATTTTATGGATATAGTAATACCAAATTCTAAATGCCCCTTGTGATGGGCATTTAGGTTGCTTCAAAATATTCCTCTTGTAAACAATGCTGATGTAAATAACCTGGTGCATGTTCAAGGTTTCCTGAAGGATCAATTCCTGAAACTCAAATTTTTACTTAAACTGAATGGGATTTGTAATTCCTCAAGCTAATGCCAAATTGCCTTCCATAGTGAACCAAGTTATACTCCCCCAGTAACATAATACGTTCAAAATGATTCAGTGCACAGAATTTCAAGTAGGGGGAGTAACATTTTTTAAATTGGTGGACCATTCCATGTTTCTGCATTGATCTCCTTAAATCACAGTGCAATAGGAAAACCTGTAGGAAACCTGATTCTTTAGATGCAACCTGGCCTGTGAGCTAATATTATGAGTCCAGAGCCCAGCCTACATGCTGAAGACTTCACCTGTCTCCTGCCCAGTTCTTAAATTAACTAGTCTCCTCTCCTGACCATTCCCTGGCATGCTCTTGAAACCTTCCTATATTTGCACAGAACATTGTCTGTTCTTTCCCAACTGTCCATTTACCCACTGGAAACTCACATCTTGGTTAGGCCCATGTGGTTCATTTTCAGTCATTTTAGCACAAACATACTCTATCTGCCTTATATTTACTTGCACCTGTGTTCCCATGCTCAGCCTCCTATGTCATTGCTATATCGAAGAATGACTTTAGATTCCAGGTGCATTGTGAATATTCTGGGTTAGGGACTGTATCCTCTCTTTTTTGCATTATTCCCCAAAGGCTCCTGAACTCAATGGAAGTAAGTCCCTATTGTTAGCAGAGTTGCTGATGGACCTTCTTCATCCCTCTATCACCTGATACAGGAAAGAACTGCCTGGGAAGAAGCCATTGTTATGAGGTTGTCTGTCTATGCCTGGCCTGTTCGTGCCCACACTCCTTCCTCGGAATAACACAAGAATATTTTCTTTGTGGCTAAGTGATTGCTTCTCAGAGGTGGTGAGAAATAGTTATAAAGGTTACTAGTAAGATTTAAAATGATCCAGAAATATTGCAAATCACCAAAGACACACTCTGGGCCACGCAGGGCTTTGTGGATGGTGGGGACTGTGGCTTGTCTGCTGGGTGGGCCCTGGCCTGCCATGAATTTATTTACTGTAACCGGGTTGGCTGCTTCCTGGGGAGGCTGTCCCACTCGGCCTTACACTAGGATCCTTTCCGGGCAAATCCACACTGAGGAAGAAACTCTGCTCTCTCTTATGTGGTTGTCTTTTGTGTAGGTTTCTGGAAACCTAACCTTCCTAGGATCAGAGCCATGAGAAGGCCAGAGTCATGCCTTTGGGGATGGGCATTTTTGTCTAAAGAAACACTGCCCCCTTGCACCTCTGCTTTCTAACCCCTTGCATGTTTCTGCGGACATGGCTTTTATTCTCTTTGGCTCTCATCCATTTAATCTATTTACATTACAGGGTTTTCAAATTGGAAGGACTCTTGGAAACCCAAGGAAAAGAAACACAGAAAGACAAAGTCTCTTTCAAGGTCTCAGAACTAGGTGAAGAAGCCCAATGGTCAGCTCAGGGAGGTCTCTTACACACACGGGCTAGTTTCTTTCTGTCACACTCTCTTAATCATCAAATATCCAATAATAATAACATGGTGATAATAATAGCTAACATTTATGGAGAACTTCCCACGAGTTTGTGGTACAGTGAATGCTTTACCTATATTGTTCCCTTATAAGAACACTCTAAGGCAGGCAACTCTATTTTTCCCCATTTGGCAGATGAGAACATTGAGGAGGTAGATTCCTTGCCCAAGATTACAAGGCTAATCACAGGTGAAGCCAGGACAGTCAGATTGCAGAGAGTGCACACTTATCTGCATGACTTTTCCGTGCTATAGCACATGGCAAAGTAACATGTGGGATGAACAACATTAATGTTGCCAGAGAAAATGTGGAAGAAACTATCTCTGCCCTTGAGGATTTTCATTCTAGTGGAGGGGGAAAGACATGGAGATAGAATGGAGGATAAAATACAGAGCAGCCATTTACATTTGCATTCCAGATAATCACTGCCTTGTTTTCAGTATGATTATGTCACAAATGTCGCACGGGACACAGTAATACTAACAGACTTGTTTGTTTGTTAAAACTCAAATTTAACTGAACATTACATTCCTGATAAAAGTATATTTAAAAAATACAATATATCCAAATAGTGCATTTATCCTAGAAAAATGCATTTGTTGTGGTTCTGAAATTCAAGTTTAACGGTCTCTCGTGCATTTTTACACGCAAAATCTGGCAAATCGGCATGGAGAGAACTTGGAAAACATGCAAGAGCTTGTGCTGGTGCAGTGTTTACTATACACTGCCCCTTATCCTCACCCCATGGGGACATCTTCTCCCCTCCTTCCTTCTCTTCCTCTCGCCCCACCCCCCACACACTCCACCCACTCCACCCACAATACACAGGCTTGTAACATAGCAGCAAGTTCTAAGTGATGGTCCACACTGACTATTAGTCAGTGTGGAAACATCTTCCTTTCTGCCCTGGTGCCCAGCCCTGGGGTGTGTCCTGTAACTCCTGAGGTCTCCCCTGTCCTCGAGGAACACTCTTCCTTTTGGTGATCTCCGATTGCTCTGCCAACCCTCCACCCTACCCAAGATATACATTTCACCCAGGTCCCACCCCACCCAGTGGTGTGCGCTGGTTTTCATCAGGTCACTGCGTGTTCATTAATATACACCTAAGTCATGGGGTTGGTGGTGGTGTGAAGGGAATGAGGCAGCGAAGTCTGGCTCCTTCCTTGTCCTGTCTCTGAGATAGGCTTTCATGGGGATCGGGGTAAGCTGTCTGGGTGGGGTGGGCGGGTGCCGAGCACACCGGTTAACAGTTGCTGCCTGTGTACTCCCTGGGAAGGGGGCGGTGCACCGGCTATTTTAAGGCCAGACTGGTGAATGTTGGGTTCCCCTTCGTTTACCTAGGCTCTCAGTGTTTTCCCTGGCACACCCCAAAGTGGTCACAGAGTGTGGGAAGCCAGGCAGGGAAAAAATTAACGCTCTGGGGTGACGCCCCTGGTAGCTGCTGCTACGTTCCATGGAAAAGATGGGGGCCGGGGAGTAGGGGGCTCACTATCTATGTCTATGGGTGTCTCTGAAAGCTTTAAGCTGTACTGGCATCTAGTCAGCTCTAGAGATGGTGGAAAGTTGGCTGCAGAGTCGGTCCGAGGCCTGCCTGGTAGCCCCAACTCCACCCACTCCCGTGGAGTGCCGTTGCCCACAGTGAATGCCCCTTTATCGTCAGTGAGCGATACTGACTTTTCAAAAATACTGTGTAGGCCTTGTGTCCCAGATGCCTGTGGCACGCAGCCTCTGCTGCCCTTTCAAGGGTGTTGGCTTCAAAACCCACCCAGAAACCTGAGAAAAATGTCTCCACTTGGCATCCCAGGAGGCTAACTCCAACTGCCTTCTGTTTCTTAGCCTGCTGGTCACAAGCTACCTAGTGGACGGTTATTATAAGGGAAGGAAACAACTTCAGTACCGGGAATTATGCAGGAAACGCATCACAATTACTTAAAAATTTCATGGGGAGCATTCCTTGCATCACTTAGACTCACATGGTAAAGATTTAGTTCATTGCCTTCCATGAGCTGTATGTGGACTGGCTTTCCAGGAAAGTTCCTGTTGGCCATCCGCAGTCTTGGCTCTCCTGGTTGGCATGTGCCACTAGAGCCAACAAGGAAACTGAGTCCAAGTGTAGGTGTGAAGTTGGGTGTGTGTTCAGGTATTGGTCTTTCCCATGGGGCAAGCCCTTGTTAATGCTGACTGTGCACCAGGCTTTGGACCATTACAACACTGGTGGCAGATGTCATTGGACCCAGTTTACAGGTGGTGGATTAAGTGCCAGCTTTGACCATGGCCACCAGGTAAGCTCAGCCTGAATGGGATCTGTTGGCTGGAGGAGCATTTGTATCTGAACAGGCCAGAAGATAGAGGCTGTTAAACATGGTCTCTAGTCGACTCACAATGGACTTCAAGACGTCACAAACAAATCACTTGAGACTACTAAGAGCAGAGGGTCCCTGAGAAAATGCTTCATGTGAACTTTTGTTCTTGTGAAGGTAATGTCTAGCACACAAGCTCTGAGTGTTGCTTTCTAACTTCTTAGTTGGAAGTGAATGCTAGGAAAGTGCTCTAAGTCTCTAGTATTTGACCAAGTCTAGGCAGAGTCATAACCCCAATTTCTATTGATGACTAGGTTCCCATCATGATCCCAGTTCCCATATATTTCTTCCGTTAATCAACGCATCCTGCCCTCAGTTGATGTAATTGCTTCTATTTGTGACTGCTGGCTTGTCTGCATTTTGAAAAGTCCCCATAGCATCTATAAGTGAAAAAAATCCATAGGCATTGGCCTATATAACACTCATTATTAACACAAGTTATGATTTTTTAAAATTATATTTTATTGATTATGCTATTACAGTTGTCCCATTTCTCCCCCATCATTCCCCTCTACCCTTCACACCCCCTCCCACCCACATTCCCCCCTTTAGTTCATGTCCATGTTTCATAAGTTCTTTAGCTTCTACTTTTCCCACACTATTCCTGCCTTCCCCCTGTCTATTTTCTACCCACTGTCTATGCTACTTATTCTCTGTACCTTTTCTCCCTCTCTCCTCCTCTCACTCCCCTGTTGCTAACCCTCCATGTGATCTCCATTTCTGTGTTCCTGCTCCTGCTCTAGCTGTTTGCTTAGTTTGCTTTTTGTTTTAGGTGTGGTTGTTAATATCTGAGTTTGCTGTCTTTTTACTGTCCTATTTTTTATCTTCTTTTTCTTAGATAAGTCCCTTTAACATTTCATATAACAAGGGCTTGGTGATGATGAGCTCCTTTAACTTGACATTATCTGAGAAGTGCTTTATCTTCCCTTCCATTCTAAATGACAGCTTCTCTGGATAGAGCAATCTTGGATGTAGGTCCTTGCCTTTCATGACTTGGAATACTTCTTTCCAGCCCCTTCTTGCCTGGAAGGTCTCTTTTGAGAAATCAGCTGACAGTCTGATGGGAACTCCTTTGTAGGTGACTGTGCCCTTATCCCTTGCTGCTTCTAGAATTGTCTCCTTCATTTTAATCTTGGCTAATGTAATTATGATGTGCCTTGGTGTGTTCCTCCTTGGGTCCACCTTCTTTGGGACTCTGAGCTTCCTGGACTTCCTGGAAGTCTATTTCCTTTGCCAGATTGGGGAAGTTCTCCTTTATTATTTGTTCCAATAAGTTTTCCACTTGTTGCTCTTCCTCTTCCCCTTCTGGTACCCCTATAATTCGGATTTTGGGACGTTTAAAGATGTCCTGGAGGTTTCTAAGCCTCTCCTCATGTTTTTGAATTCTTGTTTCTTCCTTCTTTTATGTTTGGTTGTTTCTTTTTTTCCTTCTGGTCCACTCCATTGATTTGAGTCCCAGTTTTCTACCATCACTAGTGGTTCCCTGTGCATTTTTCTTCATTTCACTTATTGTAGCCTCCATTTGTTCCTCTAATTTGAGACCAAAATCAACCAATTCTGTGAGCTTCCTAATCACAAGAGCTTTGAACTGTGCTTCTGATAGGTTGGCTACCAGTGCTATGAGCTCTGCATCTGATAGGTTGACCACCTCCTGGTCGCTCAGATGAATTAGCTCCAGGGCCCTGGTCTGTTCTCCTGTTTGAGCCATCCTTGTTTTTGTTTTTGTTTTTTTTTTTTTTGTATTTATCTGGTCACGGCTGTTATGTAGTGAGGGGCGTAGCCTTAGGCATTCACCAGGGTGGGGCAGCCCAGTTTCTGGGTTGTGATGCTGGATGTGGGGGCAGGGTCCAAGAGGGAACAATGGCACTTGCTCCACTCTCTGCCAGATTTCAGTCACTTCCACCGCTTCCCCCAAGCAAACTGGACCCCTTTGGTGCTGATTCCTGGGTGGCTGGGCCTGCACATGCTCCAGGACCCCGTGGGTCTCTCCAATAACCTCTCCTGTGAGGCTGGGACTCCCTCCCAGCTCCTCAGCCCCTACAAGTATTTTCAATGGGTGCTTTTAGGCCTAACTTCCTGGTGCTGGGGCCCTGTGTTATGCAGTCTGTCTTGCTGCCCGTTTTTGCCTGGTTTATCTGTGCACAATTGTGTGTCCACGGTCTGTGCCACCTTGTGTGCCCTGCTTGGCCACCTTGAGTTCAGCAACGCTGCTGCCTGTGCACCTGGAGTGACTGCGTGCCGGGGACCACCACTGGCTTATCCAGCCACTATCCAACTCCACTGGCTGCGGACTCCGCTGGCCACTGACTCCGTCCCTCTTACTGGTCTGTTGTCAGACTGCTGCACAATTCAATTTTCTCTCTGTCCTGGTTGGGTTTTCTTTTTTTTTGGTTCTATATTTTTGTTGTCCTTAATCTTGGTTGTCAGAGGAGGCACAGCGTGTCAAGCTACACCTCCATCTTGGCCGGAAGTCCAAGTTATGATTTTTTAATTAAGCCCTTGACAGCCCAGAAGACCACAGCCTCCTCATTGTAGACAGACTTTCCCCCTACCTGGCAGACAGCAGTTAATGAAGCACAAATATCTGGAAAAATTATCATGCTCCAGTTCTTACTCCAATACCCTGAAAAGTGAGAAGAAGAGGCAGTATTTTCAGAGCCAGTCTAGGTCCTGGTATCCAAATCCCCAGACTTGTCCATCATTCTTCATCAAATAGTTTTCCTTCCCCCTACAAACATTTTACCTAGCCTTAAACATATTTTGGGGACAATTTGCTATCATTCCTTTTTGACTGATTACCTTTTCTCCAAAATCTTACGCCTGTGTTCTTTGTATCACATGGCAAAAGACATTCATTCCATAAATCTCCAAGCACCTTGGGTAATCCCTTGTGCTTGGTGCTCTGAAGGACATGGATGAGGTCAAGGGTAAACAAGGGACACCTGATGACCATGCCTAGAACTAGCCAACAACTGCAAGTCAACACACAGATTGTCTAAGTGCGATACTGACAATGTGTTATACATATGTTTTAGCCAACATTTTCAGATCAACTTCAGCTCACAGAAAAATACAGTCACTCGTTCACTCCTAGATTCATTCAACATATATATTTTGAGGATTTTTAATATCCACAAGTTAAATACTGAGTTAAATACTAAGAGGAAAACAGTTCAGTTTCCTGCCTTCAAGGAGCTTACAATCAGGCTGTTAGGAGAGACTGTAAGTAGCTCTTGTTGATATTTTTATTGTGAAATATAAAGATGGAGTCTATGATTTACTAAGAAACTTGGGATTAGTGACATACAACCACACCAATGTCAGGTTCAAGTGGAGATAACTCTATCATAGCCATCCTTAGATTACAAATTGAAAAAATTTAAAATAAGAGAGAAGAAGGGTTGACACCAAAGTGAATTTGTTTTATTTTTAAGAAGACTTTCTCTGTGTTGAGGTCTTCAATTGATAAGATATGTTGAATGCTCAGGAAGAGAGGCTATTACAGAGTGCAGTTCATCAGGGAAGCCCTCATAGGTGGTTGATTCAACACAGCTTTTGGAGAACTTGAAGGTCACAGAGAGGCGGGCCTCTAGGAAGGGAAAGTTTTTAGCAGAACGCAGATGAGGAGTGAGGAAGTTGGCATCGTGGTGGGTGGCGGGAATGAGGGATAGAAAAAGACTCACTTAACGTGATGGAAAAAGCAAAGCTGTGTGCTAAGAAAGGAAAAAAATAAAGAACAAGGGATAAATGTATGATTTGAAGGTTTGCTAGGAGGGGGATTTAAAAAAATTATTAATTTAATCTTTTTAGAGGGGAAACAAGGGGGAAAGAGAGGGAGAGAAATATTGATGTGCGAGGGAAACATGGATTGGTTGCTTCTTGTATGTGCCCTGACTGGGGACCGAACCTGCCACCCACACATGTTCCCTAACCAGGACCGGTGACCTTTTGCTTTGCAGGAAAATGCCCAGCCAACTGAGCCACACTGGTCAGGGCAAGATGAGAACTTTTTTAAAAATAAAAACAAATTTTCCTGTGGGTCCATCATCTTTCCTGCCATGATCTTTCCTTTGCAAATGCATTGTGTGTCCTTTAAAAGGGGGAATCATACAAACTACCTGATAAGCAGGGGGTGGACATGGAAAGTCTGTTTACACATTTCACATGGAAACAAATGAAAAAAAAATTTAGCAGAGGAAATAAAATGTGTGTAAATGGTAAAGATAAAACTAAAAGGTAGAGAGAAAGTTCTTATTTTCAGCTGGCCACTCCCAGAGCCCCAGAAATCTTTTTTCCACTTTCCTGTGCTTTTAGCATCTATTTTGTTAAAATCTTTGAGGAATATTGCCCTCCATCCATCACCGGCATTCACCTCTCAGTTTGTCCATTTAACACAAGACATGCCATGAAAAACATTTGTACTTCAAAACAGCATGGTATCAAAACACCTAAAGCAAACACTGCTAGAATACGCAAGAACAATTTGGGCAAAAAACACACTTGTAAACCCAAACAAGCACGAAACCACACACACACACACACACACACACACACAGAGCAAAGGGAGTAACTTCTGTTAAGAGTTCTTCTTGAATGTGCCTTTCCTTACTTTTTCAGGTAGGAGTGGTGGTACCCTTGGATATCTGCAAGAGCACCTTTAAGAGTCAATTATACCAGTAGTGCCTACAGCTGGAAAGTTTATCCAATGAAAGAAACAATTCTAATGTCTCACAAACTAAGCAGCTAAGGCATGTACCTTGTTCCCGGCGCAGGGCAAAACGGCAGCCCTTTTTCCTTGCATGAAAGAAGGCTTCACAGGAGAGAGTAGGTTTCCTATTTAACTGTCATCCAATTCATGACCTTCCCCTTTTTAGTCCTTTCTTTTGGAAGGATGCAGACATAGAGCCAGTACTTCAAGCAGTCAATGGAAGACAGACTGTGACCTCAGCAGGGTAATGTTGCTGTTAGTAATAATTTTAAGGGTAATAAAAATAACATTTGATGTTTACAGAACAATAACATATGCTAAGCACTAGAATAGTGGTTCTCAACCAGGGGTGATTTTGCCCCACTGTGGACATTTGGAAATACCTGGAGGCGTTTCTGAGTGTCGTGATGGAGGGGTGGTGGCATGTAGGTGGCGGTGCCACTTGCATCTCGTGAGTAGCAGCCAGAGATGCTGCTAAACTTCTTCTAATGCACAGGATGGGGTCCACAGCAAAGAATTATTCCCCTTGAAATGTCAGTAGACTGAGGTTTTTATACGTATTCAACCTCCCAATCAACCCTACAAGGCACATATTATTATTGTCCCCACTTTACAGATGGGAACATTTTGGCTTAAAGCAATTAGTTCAAACTGCTTTGACCTTTGGACACTCTCAGGTTTCTTTCTTGAGATCTATTTGGTTCTGTGATAATTGCAGACAATTTAGGTTTGTTCAATGGCTGGGAATCAGTTCCCTCAAATGTCTGCATGAAAGTTATTCAGCTCAAGTGGCCCAACCCCCATCCCATTCTGGGATGAGGCTGGCTCACTAACAGCTGGTGACTGGGGCAGGGGGAAGAAGATATTATATAATGTCTGCAAAAGTAATGAAAAGTTGACTTAACTGCTATGATAAGCAAACAGTAAGATAGCACGTGAGAATCCACAGTGATTTAAAAATGTGTTTTCTAAGCATAGTGTCCAGACGGTTCCCTTACATCCTCTGTTCTTTATTCCTAACCTCTGATAGTGGTGTGCCGTGTGCTGTTGAGAAAACAGAGGGCCCGAGGCCTTGGGACTCAGACAAGAGTGGCGATCTCCATTCTGCAACTTATAGAGAATTAGGTCATTGAATTCCAGCAGCGCTGGGTCCTTGGGAAGACAACTTCTGTTTTCTTTTTTTTTCCTTTTTGATAAATGCCAAACCCCTTGTCAAAATATTTATGACTAGACAGAAGAAAATCAGATGCTTTCTTTTGAATCATTTCTCTGGATTTGGCTTGGGTGTTTTGATGTTCTTTTCTTTTCTTTGCTTTTTTTTTTCTTTCCTCTTCTCCATTTTCCTCAACTTTTTTACAGTTCTCTCTATTTCCATCTTATCCTTTCTCCTTAGAGTATTTCTCACTGCCCATATACAATGTTAAGGAAGGGAAGGGAGGGGAATTGCTTGAATAATGAGACTGACCATCCAACAGGGAAGTTGGTATGGTTGGGTCAGTGATGGCAAAGGTCTCTTTAGTGTTGTTAAGTGGTACCAAGTTTGAAGACTTTTGAAGATAAATGAACCCCCCCTAAAAGTTTGGACACCATAGATATAAATTCAAATGTTCTTCTCTCACAATTTGCAAAATCTTTTTGCCCTAACCAACTGTCTGCTTCATCTGTCCACTGATGCATATTTATGTATCATTGCTGTTATTTCAGTGAACTGAGTTCAATGGAACTCAAAATACAAGTCAATTTAACAAACATTTGTGTAAATGTCTATTATGGGACAAGATGAGTATGATGTCACTAACCCCTCCCCTGGAGGAACTTAACATTTTGGTGGGGAAATGAGTAAATACACATCCAATTGTCATATAGGTAGATGTATTAGTTATCTATTTCTGCATAACATGTTGCACCAAAACTTGGGAGCTTAAAATAATTCGCATGTACCATTGCACAGTTCCTATAAGTCAGGAATCTGTGCCTGGCTTACCTGAGTCTTCTGCTTTAAATTTTCTCACAGGACTAATCAAAGTGTTGGTCTGGACTCTCTGGTGGTCTCATCTGGAGCTTCAACCTGAGAAAGATTGGCTGCTAAGTTCACCCATGTGGTTATTGTAGGGATTCACTTCCTTGATGGTAGCTGGACCGAGGGTCTCAGTTCCTCACCAACTGTTGGCTGAAGGCCACCCTCAATTCCTTGCCACAACAGCTGCTCCAACAGGGCAGCTTGCCACCAAGGTGCAAGCTGAGAAGGCCATAGACAGTTTGATGACAAAACCAAAATCACCATCTTACATAAACTAATTTTGGAGGTGAGAGCACATCACCTTTGTAGATTCCATTGATTAGAAGTGAGTCAGTAGGTCCAGCCCAAACTCAGAAAGAGAGGATTATACAATGGCTTGAACACTGGGGTAGGGGGGTAGGAATCACTATGTCAGAAACTGAGTGCCACGTAAAGGTTAAGGTCATGATTCTCTCAAAGCAGGGAGTGGTATAAGAAATCTTATCTTTAAAAGAAGGTATTTTGTGACTATATGGATATTGAAAAGCTCTAGAAGATTTTGGCATCTACCAGTGATTTGTCGAATAGTCCTAGACCTGCAGAGTTTATAATTGGAACCTTGGAAGCTCACTAAAGATACTATATCCCTAATTAAAAAGAAACATGGACCCTTGTACAGTCCTCAAAGTCACATTTATGGTTGTTCTATTGAGTATCTGTCCCAAGGAAATTTTTGTAGTCAACTGGTTATGTGGTTGTTTATTTGCTCACTCATTTTATGCATCAGTTAATGATAGCTAGTGAAACTCAAAGAGGAATTCCTTTTGAGAAACTAGATAATGAAACTAAAAAATGACCAAGATTTACCTCTGAGGGCCTCCACTCAGTCTGGACCAGAGGTCAGTAAGTTATGTCCTGTGGATTAAATCTGCCCCTCCCTTGTCTCTTTTTGTATAGTTTGTGAGGTAAGAATGTTTTTTGCATTTTTTTAATGTTTGAAAAAACAAACAAGAGGGATAATTTGTGATACATGAAAATGATATGAAATTCAAATTGCAGTGCCTCTGAAGCTTCGCTGGGACATGCCCATGCCCACTGATTTATGCCTGTCTGTGGCTGGTTCTGTTATTGGAGCCTTGTTGCGTAGATGCCACAGAGACCATGTAGTCCACGAAGCCTAACATATTTACTGCCTGGACCTTTCACAGAAAGTGTGCCCACCCCCGGTCTACAGGAAGATTTGTTTTTGTTTTTGTTTTATTTGTTTGACATGCAAACAAATAATTACTGCATTGTGATATGTGACATATTCAACTTAGAGACAAGGGTCATCAGAAGCACAGAGGTGGGAGTTCTGTTCATAGCTTACTGGTTAGCGACGGCTTTTTGGAGTTCTCCTTGAGGAAAGTAGGGGCTTTTCTGAAATGAGATGTGTTAAGGAGAACTTACTTGTGGCACTTGTTAAAGATGGCAAGGACGAGTTATTTAAGACAGGCAACTACAATGATGTTTTATGTTCGGGGGTGGGGAGAAATTGGGCTCAGCTGTGAATACAACAGGTGCTACTAGAAATTCACAGCCGAAGAGTAGGAGGGGGTGTCATTTGGTGGAAAATTACTAAATGGAAACATTAAGAGTAGGGAGATTCTGGCTAAACCAACTGGACAGGATTTTTGCAGAAAGTTGGTCAGGGTGATAAGATATCCAGGGTTGAGATAAAGAATTTGATCAGATAATAAGGGTGAGGAAGTTTTGCAAAACTGATCCAGCAGGATTCTTGCTAAAATTAGACTAAATGGTCCAAGGACAGAGCCTGAGGTCAGACCTGGTCAGAAACAAGAGCCTGTCTCAAGTTCAAAGGAGAAGATCTTTGAGTCTTTGTCAGAGGAGAAAAGAGGGAAAGGATTATCTTTCAATGGTGCTTAAATTGGTGGCCATGGACTTTTCAGGGGGTTCAGGTACTCCCTGAAATTCTTTGCCAAAATCTGTGTTTATACAGCATATGTGCATTTTTTCCCCTATGAAGGGGGGTCTATCCCTTTCGACAGGTTTTTCAACAGTTTAAGAATCACTATTCCGGGAAGACATGGCAGCCTGTGGAAAGCCACAAAGGTGTAAGAGAGAATAACACACCGATAGAGGTCAATAGTGAAAATACAAAACAGGTTCCTAGAGGGTATGGATAGAGACGAGGCATAAACAAATGTTACCCATCATCAGAGGGATAACCCAGGACCTGGGCACAGCAGGGGTCTGAGGCTGACTCTGTACAGTTTAAAGCATGAATGTGTACAAGGACATTGAACAAACCAAGTTAAACATATCTGGTCTTTGCTCTCATGTGGCCACTCCATCAAAAGCAGCTGATGGACGGGCAAGAACTCAGCCACCCTACAGAGAGGTTATGGGTTGGCAAAGCTAGAGGAGTTGGCCAGATGTCCAATTCTTTCATCAATCCCTGATCAAATCCTATGCCCCATCCCCCTCCAAACCAAAACAACATTGACTAAATCTGCTTCTGGCCCTGAAGAAGTCTGGCCAAACAGCAAGAGGCCAGCACAAGACCCAGCTTCCTCTTCCAGAATCATACTTGGCTGTCCTGTGGGCTCAGAGAACAACACAGAACTCCCAGTACTGGGAGGGAAGAGTTCCTAGGACCGAGGGGCACCGGGGCTCTGGACATGAGGTGCGTGGGGAGGAGGTAATGGTTTTTACTGAATTCCTTTTTATATTTTATTTAGATTAAGTTCTGCTCAGCGGGGTGATTTCTTAATTAGAGCCGCCCGGCCAAGCAGACCTCCAGCTCAGACCCCTGTGCTGCCTTCTAAGGTTTCATGAAGGACCCTGTCCTGCCTTATTTCCTGAGTTCTAATATTTGAATAGTATGCAGTGGATTTCAATGGGAGGAAAAGACATGTAATTTAATCATCTTTATTAGATTTTTGCCTGTGGATGGGGAGAGGGAAAGGAAGGAGGAGGGACATGTGTCCTCTCTTTGTTAATTTTTGCTTTCCTTTTTTTTCTACCTTTCTTCCAGTGGCCAAAGAAGGAAGAGACTCAGCAGTCTTTTCTTTTTCCTTCATTTTTCAAACAAAGAAGCTAAATGAGACCAATAAGCCCAAAGGAGAATGAGTTCCTTGCAGAACTTCTCAAGACTTGGTGGACAGATTTATATAAACGAAGTATTTGTTTCCTCCTTTGGGAACCTTGACCCTGAGAGTGGACATGGTGGTGACCCCACAGCTTTCTGTTGTCTCTGTCGCTAGAGAAGGTGGGAATGTGCTCAGCAAGACCTCATGAACTGGAGGAAAATTAAGAGAGAAATGCTCCACGGCGTATCCTCGTACCTGCCCTAAATTGGCGTTGTTTTGGGCCCCCATCCAGGGGAGAAAACCCAGCCTGTAGAATCAGAGAGAAGATTAGATGCTGATGGAAGTTTGTTGTATTGCTGTCCTCAGGCTGGGACAGGGAAATGGCAGGGTTTAACATGAGCAGTAGACAGCAGGGCTTCTTTTAGAGGAAATAAATCTACTGGAGTATTCCAAGAGAGAATTCAGCACGGCACATTGAAAAAGGAAAAGGCAAACAATTGCGTCCAGAACTTTCCCAATTGTTCTTCTAAATACAAAGACCCCCAAACTAATGGGCACATTAGATGAGGTTTTGTGTTCTTTTATTTATATTCGATTGCCCCACCCCAACCCCATCCCTCTCTCTCACACACACACACACACACACACACACACACCCCTGCAGCCTCTGATCCTCCCTACTGCCCCTATCCTGTTGATCTTTCTTCACTTAAAAATTATCAGTAAAGAATTTATTCATTTGGGAGAATTCCAGGCACTACATTTATGTTCAGTTCAAATGAAATGGGATCCAGACTTTGCAAACCACGCTGTTTTGCAGATAAAACACAAAGGCAGGACCTCATTACCTGGAGACAGAGCCCTTTCTCTTTCCTCCTGCCTTTTGTTTCTAAGCAATTTTAAGCTTGTTTGGAAAGTCTCATAACGGGGATGGAACTTTTTTTTACCACCTCTATTTCAGGAGGGTTTTTAGTTAAGAATAATGAATATATCTCCAGACAGATGGAAGAGTTTTACCAAATCTAGAAAGGATGGTTTTCCTAATAACCCCTATAGGCTGATCCTAATCCTCTCATTGTTTAAAATGGTCTACAAGAGTCTTATTCAGGTGCCAAATGTCTTTATTAAATCATTATATTAACACACACACAAAAATCCTATTACAATGAGTTTCTCTGTAAGATCAAAATTTCTCTATGGTCCTGCTGATAAAAAGGTGAAATTCCAGTAGAGCCCAAACTTTGGCCAAGTTTTTCAAAATTTACTGTACTATAACCAGAGGGTTTACTAAGTCCTAGCCAGGAAAAAGCCTAAGTTTTATCAAAGTAGTAGTTGCTAACAAAAATAAAACTGTGCAAAGTAGAAACGAGTCGTTGGCAACATTGTAATATGATGTGACCCATAGAAAAAAACACAATGGGTCTCTGATACCCACTTTGATTTGAAAAACTCAAGTGGCAAATTCAAAGACAAACTGCACCAGCGAATCCAGGCTTTGCGGGCTATGAAAAGAGTTTGAAAGTGAAGAGAAGCAAAGCCTGGTGTGTTTGTATATTGGATTTAAAAGTAAACTAAAACAAAATTTTTCTTGAATGCAAAATCAATGCATGTTTGTTACAGGGCAAACATTTTCTCATAAGCGCATGTGTTTTGGGTCCCAGACTTGATTTCTGCCTTCAGGTAAAAGTGAGGGGTAAAAAGCTCAGTGTTGGAGTGTAGCCAGAAGCATGGGGCCTGATGGATATAAGGAGAACCTAAAGAGGGAAGAAGATGCCAAACTTGGAGCATCTACGAACTATGGCCTGTCAAAGGGACCTGGGGGAAGAGCTTGACCAACTCAGGAAAGTCAACAGGAGGATGCAGGGGAAGCAGCGGACACAGGGAGACTGTAAATGGCTGAGGTCTCGGGCAGCAACAAGAGGTTGCAACAGAGGTAGAAAGGATGTGGCTGATGTTGCAGAGAGACGGGGGAGTATGCAAAGGGCTTGGCCCTGGAGATATATTTAAAATCCTTTAACCTTTCCAAGATTATTAACCCAAATTACATTTCTTGCTTATTCCAGATGCCTTAGTATCTCATTTTATCACTAAGGACTTGCCATGTTAAAAATAAACATTTGGGAAGCAAGGGTGATTTTTCTCTTTTCTTTTTAATTGCGATGTTGATGTACTCATGGCCTGACATGACATGGGGTCTGGCTTAGATTAGCCCCTGGCTGAGCGACCCAGGCTAATTTAGTGACTGCAATTATGCCGGCCTCTAACTGTGGCCTGCTCTTTGTGCGACATGCCCTCTGAGTTGTTTTTCTCCAATAGAAGTAGTGGGAATGTTGGGACATCTCTACCTTCTTGCTCCGGGCCCCTTATGACACACACTGGGGAGACAAGTGGCCGGGATTAGGGGTGTGATCTGTGACCCTGAAACAAAATAAATGTAATTGGCAATGCGGGGGTTGATTCCATGAGAATCATAAGCACCGTAAGTACTCTAATAAAAGACCCCAACTGCCACAGGTGTGCACCTGCCTCCCAGCTAGAAAGATTCTTCCAATAAAAGAAGCAAAGAGGAATAAAGGTACCAACAAACTTTTTCTAAATACCAGAGCCTTTCCTTGGGGTTGGCTGCAGGCATGGAGGAACATGTCAGCTGAGAATTGAGAATGATCATCAGCCTTTGTTTTCTGGCGGCAGAGACTGGAGAAGAGGAAACAAGCCAGTAAGCTAGTGCTTGCAAAACGGGTGAGTGGGGGATGGCGGGGGCGTCCCCCTCCTGCTCTCTTACAAAGCTGCAGAACTCCACGTTCAGGCTTTACATTAAATCCCAGGGAAAAAGAGAGTACATTAAAAACAAACCAATTCTAAGGTAGTTTAAAAACATACACTAAAAAGCCCTTTCCCCCAGCACACATGAATTATTAGTAATTATTACTATTATTTATTATCAGAAAGAAGAATATGCTACATGTTCTCTTTGCAACTACACCCATGCTTCTAGATTCACACATGATACCAGGAAAGGGAAAGCGGTGTGGAGGGAAGCGCTGAAAGCTCGCTATTACTGAGCACCGAGACTCACTCTTCCTGAGATGGTGAACTCGGCTGTGAAGCCACAGGAGGCTGGAGGAGTAGAGGTTGGGGGCAGGAAGAGGAGGAAGTGAGCAAGGGGGCATGCCGGGGAGGGCTCCAGGACAGTAACCAATTCCCTCACTGGGGGCAGGTGGACGTCTCCAGGGTCATTATCGGGCAGCCTGGGAAGGCGAGGGCCGGAAGAGATTTCCGGAAGTCTCCCGCTCTCCCTCCTGCCTGCTTCCCTCCTTCTCGAGAGGTTGACTGCAAGGAGCGGCAGGAAGGAAGGATGTATCAAACCCAAAGAAGAAAGAACCCCTGCCATTCACCCCCACGACACCGACTGCACTGCAGCCACATTGTGGCAGCGGCTGGTGGCAGATTAACAGCTGCCAGGGCAGGAGGCGAATCAAATTCTGAAAGGGCTGTTTTCTTTAGCCCTGAGAGCCTACTGTAGGCACAGGTTCCATATCAAAGGAAAGGGGCTCAAGTCTGTGCACTCTCACAACAGGCCCTGGACTGGGGTGGGGGTGGGGGTGGGGGTGGGGTATATCCAAGTCCCCAAAGTTCTCAAGCAGTGGCTGAGTTTCTGGACCGCATTTCTGTGGCTCTTCTGCTCAGCGAACGTGCAAATGAAAATAAGTCAGAATCCCTTGGCTAGAGTGAGTCCCAGGGAGGGCTGAGCAATGGGCTTATCTTCTTGGCCTTAAAAGGTAACTTTCTTTTTATTCTGCTTGCATTTCACCTGGGGGAGGGCAGTTCTCAACTAGCGTTAAAATGAGTTTTCACCCCCTAAACACAGGATGTGAAGGTTTGGGCAAAAACATGAGGAAAAGCATCAGAGCTTTTTGAGCATAAACTAACAGCCTCCAAATTTGCACATAACCCGGGGGCAGCAGTGGCTGCGTGTGTGCTTTTTATTTCTAGCTCCTTCACCTACCCGAACAAACCTTACAGGGCTGTCAAGCATCTTGATCTTGAATTTCAGGTGGACCAAGAGAGGCCCAGCCTGGGCAAACAGTGTTCTCTCAATACTTGGGATGCAAAGTGGTCACTAGGTGGTAGGAATGCCCATCTGTTTCTGCATGTCCTTGTCCTTGTCCTTGTCCTTGTCCTTGTCCTGAGAAAGGAGTGTGAGAGAATGGTTTGGAATCGGTTATTTCTGATGTCTGTTCTATATCCGGTTGATAACATTTTCTCAGTCCCCAGATCTCACCAACGGCGAATGGGACTTGTTGTCAGTTGTTCTGGTGCCTCCATTTTTCCGAGTCTTTTTGTGTCTGCTGGTTCCCATGAAGCTGTTCCTATCATTGCTTTTCCTCTTTCTTCTATTTTAAAGACTGAGGAGAGTTCAAGAACTGGTGGTCGGTGGAAAGGTACAAAAAAGATATAGGAATCTCCCGTTTGCTCTCTTTGGGGTGTTTTATTGCTGTACAGTTTCTCCTCTTTCCCATGGAACCCTAATACAATTTTGTGTGGAGATGAGGGGGCCTTTTGTCAGTGGGGAGGGGGCAGCTATCTATCTGACTGAGGTGGAGGGAGGTTGTCTCATGCCTGCCTCTGTCAGTCTTTTAGCTTTTCATTTGTCTACAGCTTCCCCGTGAAAGAGCTACTATTTGCTCACACACGCATGCAGTCAACGGGCATGCATTCAGCACATGCTTTGGATGGAAGAGCGGCATGTTTCTGTAAGGATCGCTTCCCCACCCACCAGGCCCTGCCAAGCTTTTGAGCGAGCGCTTGCCCGGGAAAGGATGAGCAAGGCATGAATCCGTCCGATGAAGGCATTCTTGCACCTCCACCCTTCCTGAGCCGGAGGTCATTCTAGGCCTCCTCTGACCCACTGGAGACTGCAAAGTCTCCTAAAGGGGACAGAGGCTGTGAACCTGAAAAATAATAGTAACAACAGCTCATTGGGGTTCACAGAAAGCTTTTACGGAATGAGAGTGAACTGGGCGATCAGTTAACGGAGGCCTGAGCTCGAACACGTGATCCTTCCTTGCTGGATCCTGTGGTTCGTGCTGGGGACAAAGATTCCTAAGGCTGTCCTCCTCCTGAGTGCTGGGGAGCATGTGGTGCTGTGAAGCACTGGACACATGACATGTTTCACCAAAACGTTGGCAGTCGCTCACCGTTGTGATGTCTGTGATGCACATCCCCAAAGGGTCAGGTCTCCTACGGGACCCAAGAGGACAGAAACAGAACCTGCCTCGATCTTCCTGTTAGCTGCTCACCTAGTGTGGTCACCCCATTCACATAACCAAGTCGACAGAAATGAAAAACTCGTTTTTAAAAGCCAGAAGCACAATTATTTTAGGGATCAAGTATAGTTTCAAAATGTTTGGTTATTTCTGTTTCTGTGGGTGCTGTTGGGAGTCAGAACCTGCATTAACACACACAAGCACAACGCCACCAAAACTCTACCCTTGTGCCCTTTATCCTCAGCAGAAGTCCTGGGATCCACAATTGTGGGACCCAGGACTGAGTTAGTCTTTGAGCGACAAACGTGGCATCTCTTGTTTTCTGTGTCTGCTTCAAATCTAAGTACCTTTGTCAGTGATTTATGATCTTTGCTGATTGTTTATGTAGTTGCCTATGCCTTAAAAAGCAAAAGACGGCTTCTAGGGTCAGCCTGCTTGAGTGGTGGCTGCACATCTCCACAGTGTCAGCCAGTCTGGCTTCTGCCGCCACCCAGGCGTGATGACCGGGAATGTGACATATCCCCAGCCAGCCGTTTGCCAGTCTCCATCCGGAAACGCTGCTCCTGCCATAATTATGACTAGGGTTCTGGGGGAAAAGGGGGGCCGTGTGATGGGGGTGGGGGTGGGAACCAGCAAACCTGGCTGACTCAAATGGGTTTCCACTCTTCACGTTCAAGCACGTTGCATTTGAGAAAACCCCACACACTTTGAGCCCCTGGCAGTTTTTCCATCAGTTTTTTACACTGATGTCTATGTCAAAGGAAATTTAATACATAGGTTTCTGATTCATTTACACTTAACTCATCAAAATATTGTTCTGTAAGAGGCATTTGGTGTCCAAGAAATCTTAAGAGCTTTTTTATAAGCTTTTAAACTTCTTTTAAACGTTAAGGAACAGAAGTTGCAGTCTCCCCAACGTAAACAGGAGTGAATCCCTGGTGGGGGTGGGGTGGGAACGTGGGAAGGAGGTAGAGCCAAGGAGCCCAGAAGCATTGACCTCGGTCCCTGAGGGACAGGAACACGAGCCCAGTACTTTCCAGTCCCCTCCTGGCGCCCAGCGCCTCCCCCACAATCAGGGGAACCATGATAGTTCTACCCTTTTGAATTCTGAAGGCAAAGGCAAGTTCTTTGAGGGGTCTTGCTGTTGGCAGAGAAAGTTCCCAAGTGTTCTAAGGGAAGAACATAAACTCCAAACATTTCACTTTCAGGCAAGACCCCTTTTTTTCTCCCTTCAAAGAAAGTGCTCACACTGTATCCTTTCATTTATAATTTTATGAAGGTCTCAATTGAACATGGAAAGAAAGTGGAAAAATTCTATGTTGCCATGGATGTCTGGCATGCTTCCCATTCTACTAAAATCTACTTTCTTCCCCCAAGCGAAATGGTTTCAGAGATTCCAATAAAAGGGCGAAGAGGACAGCGAGGGCAGCTGTCTGGAATCAGAGGCTTCACGAAATACATTTATATTTTCATTATTGGAGTAGGATCTGCTTAAGTGTTCACTCCATAGCACTTGGCTTCCTCTGTTGAAAGGAAACTCCCTGACGTTTCATGATGCTCACACCGCCTGTAAATGGACGCTTCGGGTTTTATCCTGTTTCACCGATGGATCTATAGCATGGTGAATGTCGCGGAATCTAGCATCTGTTGTTTAGGTTTGTGTGTTTGTTGTGTATTGTTTTTATTTTTCCGGTTTTCTAAAAAGGGGGAAAATTGATAATAAAAATAAATGATCAGTGATACAATTTTTGCTTTGTTTTTGTTTTCTTCACCCTCATAGTTTCAAGCAAGTATGGAAAAGGCACAGGAACAATGTTCAAGAATCCATCTGTTTAGATTGGTCACATATACTGTTCAGTGGAGGCTTTTTTCCTTGGCCTTGGTGTGAAGTTATTGGTAATAGCCATATCTGTTTTTCTCCTGCCTTGTTTTAATAGGGCCCTCTAAAAACTGGTCTTTTACTCAGATCGACACATATTTTCTTCTGTTCTCTTACATGACGTCAGGCGCAGAGACCAAGATCTTTCATACACTGCGGAGGCTGGTAGCTTCAGAGCTGATCAAGAAATCAGGCGCACTGAGAGAAGCCAGGCTGTGCCTTATTGTCACAAAAGTGGAGGGAGAAGGTGTTTCAAGAATCCTGTGCTTACCTGTGGATTTAGTGCCTTCCTGGATCCTGTGTGCGCATCCTTCGCAAGGGCCTTTCCAGTAGGCTTTCTTGAGGAACATGTTGTGTAATCTGGTCAAATGAATGTTGCTGTACTGGCGGCCTGTTTGGTGAGGAGGGCCTGATGCTTCTGTGTTGTGTAATGTAGATGTGGAGGTCTTTCAGGAAATTGGATTTAGAAATTTCTCCAGGAGCTCTGAAAGGAACATGAAAAACATCCTTCTGAAACACGAGGTAGGCTTCCAATTATTTTAAGATTCTCATCTCTCACTTATAATTTAAATGTCTCTTTTTCTGAGTAAAATTTCAAATGGCATTATTATTATCCTCCCTCCAACTATACCACAGTTTATTTTTCACTGTTAAATTCTTTGTATTTTTAAAAGTTTTCTTCTGTTGAGAAAGTCTAACATGACTTCTATATCTTTATAACTGCTTTCACTGTTTTTAAAAAAACCTTTTTTGTAATGTTTCATTTTACAGCGTTCCCCCAAAGCTTAGGTATGATGTATACCTCTTGTTATCACAAACTATTGGTGCTGTGACCTCCAATATTGCTTCTGCTACTTGAATTATCAGTCAGCGTAGGAAATTCTTGTGTGTGGAGGGTGAGGCTACGCGTACTTCCAGCAAATTTTATGTTTTCCTTTCTTAAATCAAAGTTCCCATATAAAAGACAAATCAACTGATGTTAATACAGCTGACACTGAATAATTACTTTCTGTTAGATTTGCAATCATCCAATTTAACCGTCACAACTGCCCCATTTCACAACTGATTGAACTGTGGCTTCCAGAAGTCACCTGATGCAAGTGTTGATTAGATAAAGCAGGAAGGCTGCTTGCCAGCTGACTTGAGAGTTGTCTGGACAATCTCCTGATGACGATGTCTGCTCACCCAGCAGCAGAACAGAGACTTCTGGGTTTAGAACATGTAACGGAGCTGTTCATTATTTCTCTGACACGGAAGTTCCTCTGTTAAGATTATAGCAATAATTCTTATACCCAGAGACCTATTTGCTTATATTGTTTCTACACGTGTATTTTAAATTATTATTTGTTCATTGATTCACTCACTTCATGTATACTGACTATTGCATGGCTAAGGCTGGAAAGACAAAGCTAAAAAGACAAGGTGCCTGGCTTTGGGTGTGTGATCTAACAGGGGAATATGCAGAGAACTGATGAGAAATCCATGGAAGAAGGTCTAATACAGATGTTTTGCAAAACTCTTAGCTTTATCTAATGACTTTCAACTTGGACATAATTTCCTAGTTAGGGAACTGGTATCCTATTTTACTAAGAGGGCAGAAGAAGCTCCAGAACACACACACACACCCCAGAGTTAACATCTTTTCTGCTCTATAATCATCACCTCAGGCAGGTCTTCAGTTTTGCCAGAAAACTTCAAATTAGCCCAATTCAAATTATGATTCCTAATTCTAGAAATATGCAAATAATGCCAAAAGGCATGCTTCATTTTCAGTTTCCTCTTAGTTACTGGGAGATTGGAGTGTCAATTTCCAATTTATTCTAAAATATTAATTTGAACATTGAACACTTTTTTTCATTCTAGTTCAATCTATTATCATAACTTCTCATATAGCAATGGTAGAAGCCCCTCCCCCATTGCCCTCTTCTTTATGGACCATTGAACAAGCAGAAAAGACTAATGAAATGATCACTGGCTTCAGGATGAATAATTATACCCAGATTTACATGTTGCCTTTTATGTTAAAAAAACTGCTTAGGCATCAACTAATCTATTTACAAATGAAGACCAAGAGCAGCATCCCTCTGTGACTGACGATCTTGGGAGGGATGGGTCTGGCAGTCCCCTCTCATTCACCTTTTCATTGCTTCAGGTGCAATGGTCAGACCTGAGTCCAGCTGCCAACTCATTCCTCTTATTTACAAAAAAAGTCTTTCTTTAAAAGAACCAAAGTTATATAAGCAATGAGGAGTTGGAAGCAAAAACAAATTAATAACTAAAAGTGTTGCATTTATCTAAGCCCTT